>NW_024121132.1:1059173-1212186 GCF_016745375.1 Pimephales promelas
AAAGTAAATTGGCTTTGTTACAAAACACAGTCACGTTATACAAATACATGACAAAGAAAGAGAAAATATATACCTCATTGGCCACATGCACTCGAGAGGGTAAACTTAGAAGGGAATTCGTCTTCAATCCTCAACAATAAACTTATAAATTATCTTTATAATCTTCCATGGCTTTTTAGAAAACCGCAGCACATTTCTCTCATCTAGATCTTTGCGAGTGTACCCATAAAGCGTCCCTATAGCAACAAATTATGATTTCCGCACGGAACAAAAAATAAGTTCCACCCTTTTCCTCATAGTTTTAACAAAAGAAATAATCATGAAATTATTATTTATTGACCATGAAACATTTCAATCATATGATTTTTAACCTCATATATTTATATTTTAATTGTGAACCATATTTAACAGAAATGCATAAGTTGCCTTTGATTGCAGCTACACTCCCACCAAATCACTTGTGATTTCAACCAATGAACTATGTGTGAGTGATTACTGTAAGTTAAAGTTATGTTAGTCAGCTTCAAGTAATGTGACTGTCTTGTGGATAGGTCTCTCCAGATAGACTGGTTTGCTGAGTCTTTTTCCTTGGTCATCTAATGATGAATTGCTGATGAGTAACTGGACCTTTCTCACACATCCATCTTCAGCTGGATACACAGTGGTGACTTTAGCCAGCTTCCATTCATTTCTGGGTGCTGTATCGTCTTGTACAATTACTATATCATTGACTTTCGCATTTCTCTTTGTCTTGTGCCATTTCTGTCTTTGCTGTAAACTCAAAAGGTACTCCTTTTTCCATCTGTGCCAAAATTCATTGGCAAGGTATTGGACTCTACGCCATCTCTTGCGGAGATAGAGGTCTTCTTTTACGAAGTTTCCAGGTGGAGGCAAGATTATTGAGGACTTCATTGTCAGAAGTAAGTTGGGCGCAAGAGGCTGAGGACCTGTTGGTTCACTGAGTAAGTGTGCGGTCAAAGGTCGGCTGTTTATGATTGCCATCACTTCATAAAGATAGGTCCGTAAGGATGAACTGTCGAGTGTTCGAGATGACTGATCCAGGATGGATGTTAACACACTTCTGATTGTCCGGATCTGCCTTTCCCAAACTCCGCCCATATGGCTAGCAGAGGGAGGATTCATGACAAACTCACATCCTAGTTTTTTAAGGCATTCTTGATCCATTTCCTTTACTGCTTCCAGGAATTCACGCCTCGCTCCAACAAAATTGGTCCCCTGATCTGATTGGAGTTGGCGAACATTTCCACGTATGGCAATGAAGGCACGAAGTGAGTTGATGAACGCATCGGTTGATAGATCATCAAGTAACTCTATGTGCACTGCACGAGAGCACATGCACGTGAACAATAGTCCATAACGTTTCAGCTCTTTTCGACCTTCTTTGATGTAAAATGGACCGAAACAATCCATCCCGCAATACGTGAAGGGAGGAGTTGTCTCCATTCTCTCACGTGGCAGGTCTGCCATTCTCTGTACTTCAGTGTGACGTCTAAACTTTCTGCACTTCACGCAGTGATAGATGACTGATGACACAGCTTGACTACATCCGAGGATCCATATGCCATTTGATCTCAACTCGTTTATGGTCATGCCACGCCCCTGATGTTGCACTTGCCTGTGATAGTGATCAATCAGTAACCTTGATATGTGGTTGTTCTTTGGTAATATGACTGGATGTTTGATGTGTGGATGCATGGCAGCATGTTCTAATCTACCTCCCACTCTAAGGATGCCCCTGTGGCCTAAAAAGGGATTGAGACGGTATAACCTACTGGTTTTGTCTTTGGTCATCTCCTTTTGTGACTTAAGATCATTGATCTCTTTGGAGAAGACTTCCCTTTGTACAATGAGCATGATGGTAAGCTCCGCATCCTGTCTTTCCTCAAGACTTGTGGCTTCATTGGTTCTCTGTATTGTACCCTTAAACTCCTTGAGAAATCTTTGAAGTCTGGCGATTGCTTTCACTAGTCTTGTCCAACTTGAAAACTTAAGAAAGCGATTAGAGAGCAAATCTGTTGTTGTTGAGGTCTGGTGCACAATGACTCTGCGAACTTCTGGATCCTTGGCATCAAGTTCTCTCACCTCAACATCACCGCTTGGAAGCTCTTCCCGCCAGAGAAACTCTGGACCACAAAACCAATTGGAAGCAATGAACTCTTTTGCCTTAAGCCCTCGCGACGCATGATCAGCGGGATTGTCTTCTGATGTCACGTATTTCCACTGGGTTGGTTTTGTGCTTTCCTTGATGCGCTGTATGCGGTTAGCTACGAAGACGTGAAACCGTTTTGCGTCATTATTAATGTATCCCAAGACGACGTTTGAATCTGTCCAGAAGAATTCTTGGGCGTCTTCAAACTCCAATTCTCCTCTGAGCATGTCACTTGTGCGTACTGCTACAACTGCTGCGGACAGCTCAAGTCTTGGCACCGTGGTTACCTTTGTGGGGGAAACTCTGGCCTTGGCCATGACTAGAACGCAGTGTATCTGTCCCGTTATGCTGATTGCTCTTAGATAAGTACAGACTCCATACCCTGTGACACTTGCGTCTGAAAAATGATGGACTTCATACTTGTGAACGGTCTTGAAATCTACTGGTAAATAGCATCGCTCAATCTTGACATTGGCTAAGTTCTGTAGATCCAGTAGCCATGACTCCCACCGTGACCTCAGCTCATTTGACAGTGGCTCATCCCAGTCGATCTTCTCACGACACATTTGTTGAAGTATTTGTTTCCCAAGTAGGACAAAAGGTGCCACAAAGCCAAGTGGATCGAAGATTGAGGCTACTGTGGACAAAACTCCTCTTCGAGAGAGAGGGTGCTCATTCACAACTACTCGAAACTGGAAATGGTCTGAAGCGACACACCATTTGACGCCTAGAGCTCTTTCAATCTGTTGTTCGCCAAGAGCTAGGTCTTGTTTCATTACCGTCTCTGCACAGTCTTCCTTCGGGAGGGATGCTAATACTTGTTGGCTGTTTGAAATGAACTTATGAAGTCGCAACTTGCCTGTATTGCAGAGTTGTTTTGCTTCGTTTACCAACTGAATAGCCTCTTCTTCTGTGTGGACACTTATTAGGCCATCATCCACATAGAAGTTTCTCTCAATGAAACGAATTGTGGCTTCACTGAAAGAAGCTTGCCCTTGAGCTGCGATGTACTTGAGGCCGTAGTTTGCGCAGCCGGGTGAGGAAGCGGCTCCAAACAGATGGACACACATACGGTAGACGGAGGGGTTAGAGTATAGGTCTCCTTTGTCCCACCACAGAAAGCGGAAGTAGTCTTGATCTTCTGGCTTGACGTGGAATTGGTGAAACATGCGTTCTATGTCGCACATCACCGCTACTTGACCCTTACGAAACCGGCATAGAACACCAACCAGGGTGTTGGTCAACTCAGGCCCAGTGAGTAGAAAGTCATTTAAAGACACACCTTCGTACCTCGCAGAGCAATCGAACACGACTCTAATTTTTCCAGGTTTCTGAGGGTTATAGACCCCATGATGAGGGATGTACCAGGAGGGGCTTTTGTCCAGTTCGTCAGGTGGAACCTTTTCCGCATCTCCACGTGTTATTGTTTCATTCATGAATGTTGTGTAGTCTTTGTGGTATTGCGTGTCTTTCTCAAATCTTTTCTTTAGACATTTGAGTCTGTGTTCGGCACAGATCTTATTAGCTGGCAGATTTGGTCTGTCCTTCTTAAAGGGTAAGGGCAACTCACAGTGACCATTCGCTTTCATTTTCACTCCTTCTTCCATTATGGAAATGAAACGCAAATCCTCTTGGGAGAAGTGAGCGTCCTCCACGCGGCGTTCATTGAAATCAGACTCCAGTACTTTTATCACATCTAGAGGTGTGACTAGCTCTTTGACTTGTGTACGACAGACGTACATGACTTCATTTGGTAAGGAGTTTGATGACTGAACAGAAGGTGTCACTTCCTTCACTATGACTCTGTGGCTGCTTCCTATAGCGTCACCATAGTCCACACAGGGATCAGTACCGCCGACTATAGTCCAGCCAAGATCTGTTCTTTGAGCGAATGGTTCATTGTCCTTTCCTGACACCACTTCTCTGGGTAGCAGAGCTTGCGAACAGTTATACCCTATAAGCAGGCCGACATCGCACTCTATCATGGGAGGGATCTCTTCAGCAAGGTTCTCTAGGTGAGGCCATGCTCTTGCCGTCTTAGGTGTGGGAAGATGACTTAGATTGGCAGGGATAAAGTCTCTGGTGTATGTAGTTGGGAGAGGGATTCTCTTGGATGTGTAGAAGCCTCTGATTTGTAGCCCAAATAGCTTTTGACTTGTAATGACTGTGTCCCTGGATGACAGTGTGGAAAGTTTCAACTGCACTTGTTTCCTTTCTGTGATTAAAGCGTCTGCCTTTTCTTGAAGAACGAAAGTGGTGTCGCTCTGACTGTCCAGAAGGGCATAGACAAGAATCTCGTGTTCTGGATCGCTTGTTGTGGACAACCAAACTGGAACGATTGTGGATGTGAGATCACTGTTAGTGTTTTGGACAACACGGTTGGATATTGCCTTGTTTGATGTTTCTGAACTTGGTTGTTTGGTTTCCCTTGTGTCCTTTTGTTCCTTGTCAGGATCCTTTGTCCTTTTGACTTCCCTGTCACGTTCCTGATGTAAGCATGTTGGATGTTTCCCTTTGCATGTATTACAAACACTTCTCCTTTCACATTTTTTTGAATGGTGACCAGGGTTGAGACATCCAAAGCACAAGCCCTTTGTTTGTACAAACTTGACTCGATCAGCAATTGACTTGTCCATGAACTTTCGGCAGACATGAATTCCATGGTTTGGTCTTTCACAAAAGATACACATCTTAGTGTCTGATTTCTCTTCAGAACTGCTTGCTAACACTTTTGCACCCACACTTCGGATCTTTGAGGTCTTTGTTTTTTCAAAGTCACTTGCCTTTAGTGCATGAAGCGATGTTATTGGATTGCACGCTATCTTCGCCTCTCTTGTAACAAAGTCGACAAAGTTGCTGAATGTCGGAAATGACCCACTTTGTTCTTGTATGTCAATGACTTTTCTATTCCAGCTCGCCGTTAACCAATCAGGAAGCTTGCTGAGTATTTTCTGATTTTCGCTGCAGTCATTGAGAACTTCAAGATTCTTAATCTGGAACATTGCTGCTTCACAGCCTCTGAGAAAGTCTGAGAACTCTTGTAGTTCAGCACTGTCCTTTGGTCCTATCCTTGGCCATGATGTGAGCTTATCCCTGAAGGCTTTGGCGATTACAAATGAGCTTCCATACCTTTCCTCCAGAATGTTCCATGCTGCAAGATATGCTGTGTCCGTTCCTAACAGGAAATAACTCTCAATTGCTTTTCTTGCTGGCCCACCAACATATTTCCGGAGGTAGTAGAGCTTTTCATTTACTGGGATGTTCTTCCTGTCTATCAGGGTTTGAAAGGACATTTTCCAATCCTTATACTTGAGTGGGTCTCCAATGAAGACTGAAGGTTCTGGCACTGGTAAACGGCTTATGTTAATTGACTCTGCTAACGCCCTGGCTAATGCAGTAGTGCTGTCTTCTTGTGTAGCATTGGTTGCACGTTGCCAGCTTGTGGCCTCTTGTGGCACAGTGCGTTGTTGCGGGTGAAATTCTGGCAAACTAACCAGGTAAGGTGTGGCTTCTTTCGGCCTGGACTTACTGTGTAGAAGCTCTGATATTTCTTCATCTGAAGTTGATTCTTGCTCGTAGACTTTCAGACGTGCTTCGGCGGCTTTCATTTTCTTGACAGTTTCTAAGCGTTCTATCTGCCTTCGCTTTTCTTCTAATGTCTTCTGTTTTTCAGCATTTTCTGCTTCTTGTTGTGCAAGTCTTTTTCTGTTTTCAGCTTCAAGATTTTCAAGTTCCCTTTGCTCATGCTCCATTTCTTGCATCACTTTCAAGGTAGCTTCAATTGCAGCCAGTTCTGCTGCTGCTTCTTGTTTCTTTGCAGATGAATTACTCGAATGGCTTGAACGCGTGGTTGCACTACCTGTATGTTTGGACCTGTAAGATGCTGAAGATTGGAACACTGAGCCAGCCTCACTCCAGTGAGTTGACCTTTTAGCTGGGTATTTACCACACTCCTCTTCTTTAAGGATCTCTGATGCATGTTCTATTATCTTTGCAGAAACAGCATGACATGTGTCTATTCGACGACGAGTGTCACTGTCAGGAGTGTTGTGACTGCGCAACTCGTGATAGGTTTGCTTTACTTCTCCAGCAGCATTTTGGA
This sequence comes from Pimephales promelas, assembly GCF_016745375.1. The sequence goes on from NW_024121132.1 coordinate 1,065,446, forward strand.
CGCTTACAATGTGATCCCGTAAGCTTGCAGTGTTAGGTGCATCGAGTGCTCTCTTTGCTTGTTTGACAATAGCTTTCCATTTGTCATAATTAGTCTTAAAACGACACTGAAGCTTATTCACTCTTTCTTCGTGTAGAGCCTGGCCCTTTTCAGTAAGCTTTCTGTTTCTTTGGCTTTTTCTCAAAGCATCTTCAGCTACTTGACTTGAATTTGCCTCTTGTGGTGGGTTTGAGTCTACAGTTTCTTCAACGGGGCTTGCTTGATCCTGCAACTTCACAGCTTCACTTCCTTGGACTTCAGGCTCAGCCATTTCACTACTTGAGCTAATGTATGTGTGTTGACTTAAATTCAGATTACTTGTGTTTGTAAAATTACCTAGATTAGTTTAAGGCACTATGGATATAATACTCTTAAACTGTAAATATGAACTCTGTTAGAATTAACTAAAAAATGTGTAAACACCTTAATGCAAATAATAAACTGTTTTCACCTTGTATGAAAATAAAGAAAATTGACCTTCAATGTCAAAGAAAAACAATATGACTTAACTATGCCTTAGTGCACCTTTAACTTTGCAATATAGTGTTAGAATGTGCAATTTGTATAAATCACCTTACAAAGAAATAAACACAATTAAACTTAATCTTAATTTCAGACACATACACTTAAGCCCCTTTTAGCACTTTAGAGTCCCTTTAAAGTTAGCAGAATCAAACTACTTCTTAACATTTAACTTGTTTAAATGTGTTACTTATTTGTAGCTTGAATCCACGACACTTCTGGACTCCGGTTGCCACTCGTCGGGTTTCCGTTCATGCAGTCCGAGTTGTCTTTGATGCTCGTGAGCGTAGTTAACGATGTAACGAGCTGTTAGTTTATGGCTCCGTCGCAACCGGCACCGCTCTCTTCTCCTCCAACCCGAAGCAGGCTGAGTTCTGACTGTTACTCCCCTCGAGTTTTAATAAAGGCTCAAGTCATTCCTGGATTTTCACGGGCATATTTATTCCATGACGGACATGTCTTTACATGTTCACTTGTTGCATTTCCAAATTGCCGTCAGAACTGGTATATAAATAAAACACATAAAACGTAAATTAACTTTAAATTCTTGACATATTTGCAGACAATACTAAACAGAAATCACAAACTAAAAAATAAAGTATACATTTATGCAATGTAAAGTAAATTGGCTTTGTTACAAACACAGTCACGTTATACAAATACATGACAAAGAAAGAGAAAATATATACCTCATTGGCCACATGCACTCGAGAGGGTAAACTTAGAAGGGAATTCGTCTTCAATCCTCAACAATAAAACTTATAAATTATCTTTATAATCTTCCATGGCTTTTTAGAAAACCGCAGCACATTTCTCTCATCAAGAACTTAGCGAGTGTACCCATAAAGCGTCCCTATAGCAACAAATTATGATTTCCGCACGGAACAAAAAAAAATAAGTTCCACCCTTTTTCTCACAGTTTTAACAAAAGAAATAATCATGAAATTATTATTTATTGACCATGAAACATTTCAATCATATGATTTTTAACCTCATATATTTATATTTTAATTGTGAACCATATTTAACAGAAATGCATAAGTTGCCTTTGATTGCAGCTACACTCACTGTAGCCTAATCTTCAATAAACTCCATTTTTACAGGTTTCTGTTCTTCCTGCTGGTCTGAGTCCATGTCTTCACTTGTAAATAATGAGCTTTTAAAACTAACTCGTGAAGTTTTGAATACTTTATAAATCTTTTGTTTTGAATCAGCGGTTGTTCAGACTCAGAGCGCGTCTCCTCTTCTTCTGTTTCTGCCGGTTTGTGAAACCAACTTAAAGAGAGCCGTTCCGCCACCCGCTGGTTTGGAGTGTGAAGAGCACACACAGCTGACTGAGGGGATAATGAAGAGAAAAAGTGAGAGAGAAAATTAGTAAACATATCAAATACTTCTATTTTCTTCCTGTTATATACAGCCTACACCTGACTGTCTTTTAATTCCATTAGGACTGTTTGGTATTGCTGAAGTATTTCTCTTTCACATGCATTTTAGAAGCTTTATTGTTTCTGGGTGTCCACGTTTGTTACATGTAGCAGCAAAGGTGTGAAGAAAAGGATTTAAAAATGATTCGGGAGGGCAAAGTTTATAAAGGGGACCAAAAGTGCAAATTTCTTGGAAGAATACAAAACCTTCCTCAATTATAATACTTTTTATTGTCTTATGATAAAAAAGCTGTTTATAAAACGGAGTAACAGGTTTAGTCAAAGATTACTTGAACAAAAAAGCTATACACGATCGTTTCTTTTACATATGCATTTGGTGAATAAAAAAACTAGATATTCTTAACACAACAATGAAAAACAATTTAATAAAATCTCGGAGAAATATCAGCTTAGTAGGCACTTGAACACACAAACATTTTGTACATGTAAGAAAACTACTTTTTTAAAATATAACTTCTTTGATATTGTTCTTCTGGGAAAAACTTGAAACCATTAGTCTTAAAAATGTAAAAGTTTTACATGGCATGTTATGGATTAATGCTTCAAATCCTTTGCGCAACACATTCGTGGAAATGGCGAAGAACAGAATCGCCATAACATTTGAACTAATAATGTCTGAAATCATAGTTCCTGTTCAGTCCAGAAGTTAAATAGCGAAGCGAAGCTCATTATTTTTTTTCACATGAATGACAGTGAAATGTCATCTTTTCGATGCGGATGCTCTTCTCTATTTTCAGTTGTCCAGGTGGACTAAGGGTGCGGTCACATCTGTAGTTCGGTTCAAATTTATACTTTGTAGCATTTTTCTTCAAGGACGTCTCGGTACGCTTGTTTAGTTCGATTTTGGTGCGCACCCGAGTGTGACTGCTGCCTTCACACCTGCCTAAACGAACCGCACCAAGGGGGAAAACGAACTCTAGTGCGATTCAACAGACGTAAATGAGGCAGGTGTGATCTCTTGTCACAGTGTGAACGCTTTAAAGGTTTTTCTCCAATGTGAACTCTTTGCTTGTTTGTTTGTTTTTTCAGTTTAGCAAATGTCTCTCACACTGATATGCGTTTTCTTGTGTACTTTAAAAGCGCTCAGTCGTGTAAAACGTTTTTCACAAGCAGAACACGTGTAAGCCTTCCCCTTTGTATCAACATTGTGTGCTGCTTTCTTTCTCCAGAATGAGAACACAGATGCAATTTCAAAGCTCGAACACTTCTGAAACTCTTCCTGCACTGGTAGCATGTGTGCGATTTCATGACACTTTTTTGTGCGCAGCTTCCCTTCTGGTGCTGCTTCAGTTCACCCTCTGTAAAATAGGTTTTTCCACAAAGCAAGCACACATGATTCTTCACATTAATGTGTTTTTTCTGGTGTACTCTTAAACCATGCGGCCATGAAAATGCCTTTCCACAAAAACACACGTGAGGCTTCTCCTTTGAATGAGCGTGCATGTGATTCTTCAGGGAACCTGCCAAAATAAATTTTTTACCGCACTGATTACAGTTAAATGGTTTTTCTCCAGCATGATATCGCATATGTACTCTCAATGAACATCTGAATCTGAAACTCTTCCCACATTCATCACATGTGTACGGCTTCTCTCCGATGTGGCCTCCTTTTAGTGTGTAACTCTTCCCACTCTGATCATACGCATGTGGCTTCATTTCTGTGTGGACTTTCAAGTGCTTATAAAGGACTCGTTTTAGTGAGAATCTCTTCCCGCACTGATCACATTTGTTCGTGTGGATTTTCATGTGATAAATAAGCTTTTTTTTAATCCTGAAACTCTTCCCGCACTGATCACATGTGTACGGCTTCACTCTGGTGTGGACTCTCATGTGATACCTAAGCTGTGAAAGAAATGTGAACTTCCTTTCGCACTGATCACATGTGTGCGGCTTCTCTCCAGTGTGGATTTTCTTGTGTCTGTTTAGGGTGGATTTTAGTGTAAAACTCTTCCCACATTGATCACATGTGTGCGGCTTATCTCCATTATGAGCTTTCATGTGGTCTTGAAGTCTTTCCTCACATATGTAACACCTCCCACACTGATCACATTTATAAGGCCTCTCTTTAACGTGGCTTTCAATGTGTCTCATAAGTGCTTCTTTAAGGGTGTAACTCTTCCCGCACTTATCACATGTGTGTGGCTTTTTTACAGTGTGGATTTTCATGTGATATTTAAGGTATCCTTTTTGTGAGAAACTCTTCCCGCACTGATCACATGTGTGCCTCTCTCCGGTGTGGAGTTTCATGTGAGCATTGAGGGTTCTTTTTATTGCAAAACTCTTCCCGCATTGATCACATGTGTGCGGCTTCTCTCCAGTGTGGTTTCTCATGTGAAACTTCAGGTATCCTTGAGAAAAGGTCTTCCCGCACAGATCGCATGTGTGCTGCTTCTCTCCAATGTGGCTTTTTAAGTGATTTAAAAGGAATAATCTTTTGGGGAAAGTCCTCCCGCACTGTTCACATGTGTGCAGCTTCTCTACAACATGGACTGCCATGTGAGCTTTAAGATTTCTTTTGTTTCGGAAGCCTTTTCCACACTCAGAGCAAGTGTAATTTTGGTTGGATCTTCTACGTACAGGTTTACTTTCGGTCTGTGAGCAACTCAAAGGGTTTTCTTCAGTTTTGACATCCAGTTGTGTGTACTCCGCTTCATCCAGTTCTTCACACACCTTAATCTCTACTGCCGGGTCTAAAACGAAAGTTAAAAAGTTAAAAAAAAGTTAAACATTTGCTCTAATGTAGTTTAACCAATTAGTTCCAAAAGGAATATTAATAGTACATCATAAATTGTTATAATTAATTCATAGTTGGGATTTATGACTCAAGTGTGGTTAGACATGCGCCTTGCCGTTTATTCATGCTGGCCTAGTGCCTTCGGTTAGTCATTATTGTCGAGCCCTGAAAATAATGCTATTTAAGGGATAGTGTATAGCGATAACAAATACCAGCCCGAAGGGGTTGTATATGCTATCAAATGTAATAAAACACTGCATAGTCTTCACTGTATAAATTAAATATTGATTAATCAACTGCCGCGCTATACATTATCCCGCTTATTACATGGCTACGTACCAAATAAATCAATAATTTCACTCAAATTATTGACTTATTTATTTAAAAACAATTGTATTGCTTCCGCTAAAGAAAATAGTCCGTTCCGTGTCTGAACTGCGTCCTTGGCAATGCTCTGTTTTACATGTGTTATTACTTATCAAGAAATAACAGACCGCGTTCTACATTGAAATTCTACCAAGCCATGTAATAAATTGTAATTTTCTGTTATATTCCATTTTTATTTAATTAGAAGAACAGAATAGTAACAATGATTTCTTGTTGAATGACCATTTTTGACAACGTTCACTGAAATGGCGTATGTATGATACGCCAATTCATATTTCCATTTTTGGCGTGCTATCAACACGCATAATCACTTTTCAGCGTGTTTATGAACGCCGTTGAGTTAACGTTACATTACTGTATAAATAACCCAGATAGCAAACTGACATTGAATCAACGTGGAAATATGACATCGAAACAACGTTGATCTGACATTGTTTTGCTCATCGAATTAACGTTGAACCAACGTCAGATGCGTCATTCTTTCAAAACTAACGGGAAATCAACTTGAAATCAACGCGTTGTTTCAACGTTATGAAAGCAAACCAATTTTCGATTTCATTTAGCTTTGAAGAATGCCGCGTCTGACGTTGGTTCAACGTTAATTCGATGAGCAAATCAACGTTGTTTCAATGTCATGAGGGACGTCGTTTCCACGTTGATTCAATGTCAGTTTGCTGTCTGGGAAATGACCTACCCCAACTCCGTCCCTAAACCTACCCGTCACTGGGGTTAATGTCTTCCCCTACCATCCTAGGAAAAAATACCGCTCACCAGATGTAGATCTACATTTTGCTTCGTTTCGCTCGGACATTTAACGGCGTGTACATACACGCGGACATTTAACGGCGTAGACATACACACGGATAGCTCAAAATGTGTATAGATAACACGCCACTTGACTTGAAAGTGGCGTCTATGTTTAAGCTAAAGTCATGATGTGAAGTTGCTTTTTTAATTACAAAAAAGAATGATTTTTTGCCCGCCACTTTGGCATTTTTCAATTAACGTTACTAAATGTAGGCTTTAAAGCTTATTTGTGAAATGCAACAAATAGATATGTCTGATTGTCTCAGTTGTTACAATAGTTATATCAGTTAGCATTCTTGTTGTGAACGAGCCTAAACATATATTAACACTATACAAGTAAAAGTTTGAGTTCAAAAACTGAAGAAAAAATAACATGCTTTTAACAGAAATGGTTTTCCTTGTTATTTAATGGTTCACCGCATCATACATGAAGTATCCAACATAAAAACCAACCTGTCTGTTGTTCCTTATCTTCAATTTTCACTCTGAGGGGTTCTTCATCAGGATCACTCCTGTTCTCACTGGAATCTTCAATAAACTCCATTTTTACAGGTTTCTCACTGTAATCTTCAGTAAACTCCATTTTTACAGGATTCTCACTGTAATCTTCAATAAACTCCGTTTTTACAGGTTTCTGTTCTTCCTGCTGGTCTGACTCCATCTCTTCACTTGTAAATAATGATATTTTAAAAATGATTCGTGAATGTTCAAATACTTTGTAAATCTTTTGTTTTGAATCAGCGGTTGTTCGGGTTGTTCAGAGCGAGTCTCCTCTTCTTCTGTTTCTGCCGGTTTGTGAAACCAACTTAAAGAGAGCCGTTCGTTCCGCTACCCGCTGGTCTGGAGTGTGAAGAGCACACACAGCTGACTGAGGGGATAATGAAGAGAGAGGAAAAGTGAGAGAGAAAATTAGTAAACATATCAAATGCTTTTATTTTCTTCCCGTTATATATTCTTTCTCTTTCACATGCATTTTAGAAGCTTTGTTGTTTCTGGGTGTCCACATTTGTCACATGTAGCAGCAAAGGAGTGAAAAAAAAAAAGGATTTAAAAAGGATTCGGGAATGCAAAGTTTATAAAGGGGACCAAAAGCGCAAATTTCTTGGAGGAATACAAAACTTTCCACAATTATAATACTTTTTCTTGTCTTGTGATAAAAAAGTGGTTTATAAAATGAGTAACAAGTTTATTCAATGATTACTTGAACGAATATAAAACTTGAACGAATATAAAACCTAAATAAAAGTGAAAAGGAATGAGATATTGAACTTTATTGACGTAAAGGGTGCAAGACAAGGAGAGAATCATAGAAGCATCCATACACGATCGTTTCTCTTACATGCATTTGATGAATAAAGAAACTAGAAACTATTCTTAACACAACAATAAAAAACAATTTAATAAAATCTCAGAGAAATATCAGCTTAGTAGGCACTTAAACACAAACATTTTGTACATGTAAGAAAACAACTTTTTTGAATATAGGCTAACTTCTTTGATATTGTTCTTCTGGGAAAAACTTGAAACCATTAGTCTTAAAAATGTAGAAGTTTTACATGGCATGTTATGGATTAATGCGTCAAATCCTTTGCGCAACACACTCGTGGAAATGGCGAAGAACAGAATCGCAGATAACATTGTGTTACATTTGAACTAGTAATGTCTGAAATCTTGTTTGGTCCACTTTTGGTGCGCACCCGAGTGTGATTGGTGCCTTCACACCTGCCCAAACGAACCGCGCCAAGGGGGAAAACGAACTCTAGTGCGATTTAAATCTCTAGTTCGATCCCTAAATCTCTTGTCACAGTGTGAACACTTTAAAGGTTTTTCTCCAATGTGAACTCTTTGTTTGTTTGCTTTTTCAGTTTAGCAAATGTAGACTCTCACACTGGTATGTGTTTTCTGGTAAACTTTAAAAGCGCTCAGTCGTGTAAAATGTTTTTTTCACAAAGGTTTTTTTGTGGTTTCATTTTTGTGTGACTCCCTTTTGTGTGAAACTTTTCCTGGTGTGGATTTTCATGTGATAAATAAGCTTTTTTTTAATCCTGAAACTCTTCCCGCACTGATCACATGTGTACGGCTTCACTCTGGTGTGGACTCTCATGTGATACCTAAGCTGTGAAAGAAATGTGAACTTCCTTTCGCATTGATCACATTTGTGTGGCTTCTTTCTAGTGTGGATTTTCTTGTGTTTGTTTAGGGTGGATTTTTGGGGAAACCTCTTCCCGCACTGATCACATGTGTGAGGTTTTTCTACAGTGTGGATTTTCATGTGATAGTTAAGGTATCCTTTTTGTGAGAAACTCTTCCCGCACTGATCACATGTGTGCCTCTCTCCGGTGTGGATTTTCATGTGAGAATTAAGGCTTCTTTTTATTGCAAAACTCTTCCCGCACTGGTCACATGTGTACGGCTTCTCTCCAGTGTGGATTCTCATGTGAAACTTAAAGTATCCTTGTGAAAAGGTCTTCCCGCACAGATCGCATGTGTGCTGCTTCTCTCCAATGTGGTTTTTTATGTGCTTTGAAAGCTGTCCTTTTTTGGGGAAAGTCCTCCCGCACTGTTCACATGTGTGCAGCTTCTCTACAACATGGACTGCCATGTGAGCTATAAGATTTCTTTGGTATCGGAAGCCTTTTCCACACTCAGAGCAAGTGTAATTTTGGCTGGATCTTCTACGTACAGGTTTACTTTCGGTCTGTGAGCAACTCCAAGGGTTTTCTTCAGTTTTGACATCCAGTTGTGTGTACTCCGCTTCATCCAGTTCTTCACACACCTTAATCTCTACTGCCGGGTCTAAAACGAAAGTAAAAAAAAAAAATTAAACATTTGCTCTAATGTAGTTTAATCATTTAGCTCAAAAGGAATATTAATAGTACATCATAAATTGTTATAATTAATTAATAGTTGGGAAGGATTTATGACTCAAGTGTGGTTAGACATGCGCCTTGCCATTTATCAATGCTGGCCGCAACATGTCATCATGACTTTTGCGTAAACATACACGCCACTTTCGAGTCAAGTGGCGTGTTATCTCTACGTATTTTGAGCTATCCGCGTGTATGCATGTATGTCTACGCCATTAACGTCCGCGTTATTCCACGTGTCTGTACACGCCGTCAAATGTCCAGTCATAAATGCCATTAACCCCAGTGACGGTTAGGTTTAGGGACGGGGTTGAGGTAAGTCATATATTTATATAACGTTAAGTCAACGGCGTTCATAAACACGCTAAAGAGCATGCGTCTTGATAGCAAGCCAAAAATGGAAATACGAATTGGCGTGTCATACACACACTACTTCATGAGATCAGTCTGCTGGCCTAGTGCCTTCGGTTAGTCATTATTGTTGAGCTCTGAAAATAATGCTATTATGTAATGCTTGGTCACTTGCAGAACAGTAATCGTGAATCGTGACAAAATTGTGATTTTCTTTAAAAAATAAAAAATCATATGATATGATATTTTTGCCATTGCGCGTTTCATAGAAACACTATACAAGCAATAACAATATCACACACAATGTCGTGGAATGTACGTTCATTTATAGACGAGGCTGACTCCAGCTCCTTTTTCGCCAGCTCCTTATTCGCCGAACTATTCGTTCCACCTTAAAAATGTTGGATGGTTGTTAACCCCTCCCCCTCGGTTCTTTTGCCCGTATTTCTTAAAGGAACAGTTGTATGGGGATTATGAGCCTGTTGATCGGGCAGCATTTGTCATTTAACAGTGCATGTATATGTATACTCTTGTAAAAATATATTTTATGCCTCTGTAAATGGTGTAAACTACGTGGTAAATTCAACCAGAGGACTTATTTTGTATTTAAGTTCCATCTCTTACTAAATGTATTTTAAAAGAAAGGAGAAAAGTGACATTATGTTTCTAACTGAAAATTAATGTTATGTAATTTATATTCTTTATTAGAATTTATTATATATTTATTAGACTGGAGTAATGGATAACTTCTAATGAAGAATATAAATTACATAACATTAATTCTCAGTTGCAAACATAATGAAAAAATGAAAAAAACAGGAATGTGCAGGTGTAGATAATTCATTATTAAATCGAATCTTGCATTACAACATTTTCTGATGTGTTATTGTTTAATTATGGTACCCAGAAAAGTTCTCAAAAAAAGGGGAACATAGAGGTATAGATAAATTCATTATTAAACGAAATCATGCATTACAAAATTTTCTGATGTGTTATTGTTGAAATATGGTACCCAGAACATGCCCCACCATTGCAACTTTACATATGCTGACAGAGCATACTGGAGGTGTCATTTCTTTATTTTTTTCAAAAGTTCTCAAAAAAAGGCGAACATAGAGGTATAGATAAATCCATCCTTAAACGAAATCCTGCATTATCACATTTTCTGATGTGTTATTGTTAAAATATGACACCCAGAAAATGACTCTCCATTGAAACTATATGTGCCGACAGAGCATACTAGAGGTGTCATTTCTTTATTTTTTCAAAAGTTCTCAAAAAAAGGGGAACGTAGAGGTATAGATCAATCCATTCTTAAACCAAATCCTGCATTTCAACATTTTCTGATGTGTTATTGTTGAAATATGACACCCAGAACATGCCTCACCATTGAAACTATATGTGCCCGCAGAGCATACTGGAGGTGTCATTTCTTTATTTTTTCAAAAGTTCTCAAAAAAAGGGGAACGTAGAGATATAGATAAATCCATTCTTAAACCAAATCCTGCATTTCAACATTTTCTGATGTGTTATTGTTGAAATATGACACCCAGAAAATGACTCGCCATTGAAACTATATGTGCCAACAGAGAATACTGGTGTCATTTCTTTATTTTTTCAAAAGTTCTCAAAAAAAGGGGAACGTGGAGGTATAGATTAATCCATTCTTAAACCAAATCCTGCATTTCAACATTTTCTGATGTGTTATTGTTGAAATATGACACCCAGAACATGCCCCACCATTGAAACTATATGTGCCGACAGAGCATACTGGAGGTGTCATTTCTTTATTTTTTCAAAAGTTCTCAAAAAAAGGGGAACGTAGAGATATAGATAAATCCATTCTTAAACCAAATCATACATTATCACATTTTCTGATGTGTTATTGTTAAAATATGACACCCAGAAAATGACTCTCCATTGAAACTATATGTGCCCGCAGAGCATACTGGAGGTGTCATTTCTTTATTTTTTCAAAAGTTCTCAAAAAAAGGGGAACGTGGAGGTATAGATAAATCCATTCTTAAACCAAATCCTGCATTTCAACATTTTCTGATGTGTTATTGTTGACATTTGACACCCAGAACATGCCCCACCATTGAAACTATATGTGCCCGCAGAGCATACTGGAGGTGTCATTTCTTTATTTTTTCAAAAGTTCTCAAAAAAAGGGGAACGTGGAGGTATAGATCAATCCATTCTTAAACCAAATCCTGCATTTCAACATTTTCTGATGTGTTATTGTTGAAATATGACACCCAGAACATGGCCCACCATTGAAACTATATGTGCCCGCAGAGCATACTGGAGGTGTCATTTCTTTATTTTTTCAAAAGTTCTCAAAAAAAGGGGAACGTGGAGGTATAGATAAATCCATTCTTAAACCAAATCCTGCATTTCAACATTTTCTGATGTGTTATTGTTGACATTTGACACCCAGAACATGGCCCACCATTGAAACTATATTTGCAGACAGAGCATACTGGAGGTGTCATTTCTTTATTTTTTCAAAAGTTCTCAAAAAAAGGGGAACGTGGAGGTATAGATTAATCCATTCTTAAACCAAATACTGCATTTCAACATTTTCTGATGTGTTATTGTTGAAATATGACACCCAGAACATGCCCCACCATTGAAACTATATGTGCCGAGCATACTGGAGGTGTCATTTCTTAATTTTTTCAAAAGTTCTCAAAAAAAGGGGAACAAATAGGTATAGATAAATCCATTCTTAAACCAAATCCTGCATTTCAACATTTTCTTATGTGTTATTGTTGAAATATGACACCCAGAACATGCCCCACCATTGAAACTAAATGTGCCCTCAGAGCATACTAGTGTCATTTCTTTATTTTTTCAAAAGTTCTCAAAAAAACGAGAATGTAGAGGTATAGATAAATTCATTCTTAAACGAAATCCTGCTTTACAACATTTTCTGATGTGTTATTTTTGAAATATGGTACCCAGAACATCCAACTTTATGTGCCGACAAGCAAACTCATACTTTATTATTTCATAAGTTCTCCAAAAAACAAAAAAACTAAACAAAAAAAAAACGAGCACATATAGGTGCCGATATTACTTTTTTTTTTTTTTGAAGAACTTGTGAAATGATAAAGTCATATTTCACATACAGTTGCATGTTCTGGGTACCATATTTCAACAATGACACATCAGAAAATGTTGTCATTCATAAAATTCGTTCAATAATGGATTTATCTATGTTCCCCTTTTTTTGAGAACTTTTGAAAAAATTAAGAAATGACACCTCCAATATGGTCTGTTGGCACATATAGTTGCAATGGTGGGCCATGTTCTGGGTGTCATATTTCAACAATAACACATCAGAAAATGTTGTAATGCATGATTTGGTTTAAGAATGGATTGATCTATAATTCTACGTTCACCTTTTTTTGAGAACTTTTGAAAAAATAAAGAAATAACACCTCCAATATGGTCTGTTGGCACATATAGTTGCAATAGTGGGCCATGTTCTGGGTGTCGTATTTCAACAATAACACATCAAAAAATGTTGTAATGCATGATTTGGTTTAAGAATGGATTGATCTATACCCCTACGTTCCCCTTTTTTTGAGAACTTTGGAAAAAATAAAGAAATAACACCTCCAATATGGTCTGTTGGCACATATAGTTGCGATGGTGGGCCATGTTCTGGGTGTCGTATTTCAACAATAACACATCAGAAAATGTTGTAATGCATGATTTGGTTTAAGAATGGATTGATCTATAATTCTACGTTCGCCTTTTTTTGAGAACTTTTGAAAAAATAAAGAAATAACACCTCCAATATGGTCTGTTGGCACATATAGTTGCAATGGTGGGCCATGTTCTGGGTGTCATATTTCAACAATAACACATCAAAAAATGTTGTAATGCATGATTTGGTTTTAGAATGGATTGATCTATACCTCTACGTTCCCCTTTTTTTGAGGACATTTGAAAAAATTAAGAAATGACACCTCCAATATGGTCTGTTGGCACATATAGTTGCGATGGTGGGCCATGTTCTGGGTGTCATATTTCAACAATAACACATCAGAAAATGTTGTAATGCAGGATTTGGTTTAAGAATGGATTGATTTATACCCCTACGATCCCCTTTTTTTGAGAACTTTGGAAAAAATAAAGAAATAACACCTCCAATATGGTCTGTTGGCACATATAGTTGCGATGGTGGGCCATGTTCTGGGTGTCGTATTTCAACAATAACACATCAAAAAATGTTGTAATGCAGGATTTCGTTTAATAATGAATTTATCTATACCTGCATTCCAGGTTTTTTTTTTTTTCATTATGTTTGCAATTGAGAATTAATGTCATGTAATTTATTTTCTTTATTAGAAGCTATCCATTACTCCAGTCTATTATATATATGTGTGTGTATATACTGTATATATATATATATATATATATATATATATATATATATATACATACATACATACATATTCATTATTTATGTATATATATATATATATATATATATAAACATACATATTCATTATGTATGTATATATATATATATATATACATATATATATATATATATATATATATATATATATATATATATTTATTAGACTATTTGCATATATATATATATATATATATATATATATATATATATATATATACATACATACATATATATTAGACTGGAGTAATGGATAGCTTCTAAAAAAATAATAATTTACATAACATTAATTCTCAGTTAGAAACAATGTCACTTTTCTCCTTTCTTGACAAATGCTGCCCGATCAACAGACTTCCATTCGACTGTTCCTTTAAGAAAAACGCCAAAAGCACCGAGGGGAGGGGTTAACAACCATCCAACATTTTTTAAGGTGGAACGTATAGTTCGGCGAAGGAGCTGGCGAAAAAGGAGCTGGAGTCAGCCTCGTCATTTACAGAGCAGCTCATCTACAAATCAATCCAGGAAATTCTGTTTTAAGGTCTGTTTCTCTTATCCTGGTAATACCAGACTCTGCTACTTCACTTTGAGCGAAATTAAATTAATGGAAGTAGGAAGTCTGACGTGGTCAGGCTATGTGTCTCTGTTCTATGCCTGTTTTTTTTGTTGTTGTTGTTTTTGCCCCCGGAGACTGAGGCCATTTCTGCTCTCTTGTCTCTGTTGTGGGGGTGTTTTTAATTACTAACTGTAGGCTTTAAAGCTTATTTGTGAAATGCAACACATAGTTATGTCTGATTGTCTTGTCTCGGTTGTTACAATAGTTATATCAGTTTGCATTCTTGTTGTAAATGGGCCTTAACGCATATCAACACTACATAAGTAAAAGTTTGAGTTCATAAACTGAAGAAAAAATAACATGCTTTTAACAGAAATGGGTTTGCCTTGTTATTTAATGGTTCACAGCATCATAATTACATGAAGAATCCAAAATAAAAACCAACCTGTCTGTTGTTCCTTATCTTCAATCTTCACTCTGAGGGGTTCTTCATCAGGATCACTCCTGTTCTCACTGGAATCTTCAATAAACTCCATTTTTACAGGTTCCTCATTGTAATTATCAATAGACTCCGTTTTCATAGGATTCTCACAGTAATCTTCACTAAACTCAATTTTTACAGGTTTCTCGCTGTAATCTTCAATAAACTCCATTTTTACAGGATTCTCACTGTAATCTTCAATTAACTCAATTTTTATAGGTTCCTCATTGTAATTATCAATAGACTCCGTTTTCACAGGATTCTCACAGTAATCTTCACTAAACTCAATTTTTACAGGTTTCTGTTCTTCCTGCTGGTCTGACTCCATCTCTTCACTTGTAAATAATGATATTTTAAAAATGATTCGTGAATGTTCAAATATTTAGTAAATCTTTTGTTTTGAATCAGCGGTTGTTCAGAGCGCGTCTCCTCTTCTTCTGTTTCTGCCGGTTTGTGAAACCAACTTAAAGAGAGCCCTTCCGCCACCTGCTGGTCTGGAGTGTAAAGAGCACATACAGCTTATGAAGAGAGTGGACAAGTGTGAGAGAAAATGAGAAAACAGATCTAACGCTTTATTTCCTCCCTGTAATATTTTTGAAATATGTATTTATTTAAACAAAAATTAAATTAAAGCATTTGATCAGTTTTATATATTTTTTCTCACTTTTTTCCCTCTCTTTTATTAGGAAAACTTTATATAAGACATTTTAATACTTTCTAAGAACCCGCAGCCACCCTATTATAAGAGCTACTCATATGCCATAATTGAACTTAGACCTAATCTTGGCTTAGTCTAGCCTTGTCTGTGAAACTGGGCTATAGCTGCCTTTGATGCTATAATTTGCAGATGCCCCGAGTCATCGCCAGGAATTTCTCCTTTTAAGAGAAATTCTTGAACTTATACATAATGCAAAATAACCCATGTAGATATCTATGCTATCTACATTTTTTTCCAGTCTTCTTTTACTTATTGCGTCTTACCCCTAGCGGACGTAATACTAAGGCATTAAGATGAATTTCCAAAAGATTTTTGTTATTCCTCTTTTTAGTCAACTTCAGCATGTGTGTGTTCACCTATGCTAGCACTGTGGATGCTTAGGGTGTGTTTATTATATGTATATGTGTATATATATATATATATATATATGTATGTATATATTATGGAAGTCAAAGAGGACCAGAAGCATTTATGCAGTAAATGCATTTAAATATATATATATATATATTTAAATGCATTTACTGCATAAGGCGTAGAGCTACAGGACTCTACGTTGAAAATACCCGTTTGTTTCCCGTTAGGCATCCATGATAGTCACGTGACTGCAAAGTATAAATTAGCATTCGTATTATTATCCTTTTACACAATGGGCGTTTGTATTATTATCTTTTTCTTGGTGGCACATCGCCACATAGTATATAAAATGTTTCTCTTTTAGTCCTTCCCAACCCCTAGAGAGTAGAGTAGATCGACTAACATCTTTTAATGGTGATCAAGACCTCTACTAAAGTAAAACGATTCAATTAAGTTCCTGAGGAGGCATTCAAGGGGGCTATGTACATTTCTTCGATTGTATATGTGTGAATATAACAAATCCCAGATATTTAACCAATTACCTCTGTTTTGATAATCGGAACAGGCCAGATTATGCCGGAGACCTCGCGAGGAACTCAAAGCGATGTAGTTTCCTGATCGAAGCGGGTAAAATATGATCAGAGTTTAAAAGAATAATCAAATAATTGTTCACGTTTAATGATACACAGACATCATTAAAAACTTTTTCATTAATGGAGTCAGATGAAATAACGAGTTAATACATGTGAGAAAATATATTGCATTTAATCTTGTTTTAAATCTAAACATATCTTTACAAAAGTTCACAGATGCAATATAACGCAGCCAACACATTTTAGTCAGTTTAGATAATGATAATTAATCACTTAAACAACCTTTATCTAAACCTCTATACACAACCGCCCGACTCGCGCGTCCTCCATATTTGTAGTAGTTTTTCTGTTTGTTTTTTTTTTTTAAACACTTTTCATTCGTGTTTGTAGTTCCAACCAAATCCTTGTCCAACGCGCGATGGGTTGTGGGCAATATCAGCCATTAGAGTGTGCATCGATCTGCACACCGGATATAGTAGACCATCCGGGTCTCTTTCCAACACTCATTTCAACACACGTACTTATTCTATTTTTGAATACTATTTAGGACGATTATTATGCGGATTGGGACGCAGAAGGAGTTTTTTGTGCATGCAGCTTCCCTTCTGGTGCTGCTTCAGTTCACCCTCTGTAAAATAGGTTTTTCCACAAAGCAAGCACACATGACTCTTCACACCACTGTGTCTTATCTTGTGTACTTTTAAACAATTTAGCCATGAAAATTGCTCTCCACACAAAGAACACACGTGAGGCTTCTCCTTTGAATGAACGCGGAGGTGATCCTTCAGGGAACCTGCCAAAGTAAATTTTTTACCGCACTGATTACAGTTAAATGGTTTTTCTCCCGAATGAAAACGCAGATGAAATCTCAGAGAACTTGCCAATCTGAAACTCTTCCCGCACTGATCACATATGTGCGGCTTCTCTCCGGTGTGGATTGTCATGTGATCTTTAAGGGTTGCTTTTATTGTGTAACTCTTCCCGCACTGATCACATGTGTACGGTTTCTCTTCAGTGTGGCTTATCTTGTGTCTCTTTAGGTGAAATTTGTGGGCAAAACTGTTCCCGCACTGATCACACGTGTACGGCTTCTCTCCGGTGTGGATTTTCATGTGATTATTAAGGTCTCCTTTTAGTGTGAAACTCTTTCCACACTGATCACACGTGTGTGGTTTCTCCCCAGTATGGATTTTCATGTGTCTGTTAAGGAGATATTTCACTGTGAAACTCTTCCCGCACTGATCACATGTGTGCCTCTCTCCGGTGTGGATTTTCATGTGTCTGTTAAGGAGATATTTTAATGTGAAACTCTTCCCGCATTGATCACATGTGTGTGGTTTCTCTCCAGTGTGAACTTTCATGTGATCTTTAAGGTATCCATTTTTTGTGAAACTCTTCCCACACTGATCACATGTGTGCTGCTTCTCTCCGCTATGAACTGTCATGTGATGTTTAAGACTTTGTTTGTATGGGAAGTTTTTTCCACACTCAGAGCAAGTGAAATTTTTGATCGGTCTCCTCGGCACAAGTTTACTTCCAGTCTGTGAACAACTCAAAGGTTTTTCTTCAGTTTTGACACAATGTTCCTCCTCCACTTCATCCAGTTCTTCACTCTCCTTAATCTCTACAATCAGGTCTGAAATGAAGGTTAAGAAGTTTTAATTTCCAGTGAATCACCAATATATTTTTTAACATTTGCTCTATTGTTGTTCATGCTGGCCCAGTGCCATCGGGCAGTCATTATTGGCGAGCCCTGAATATAATGCTATAGGCCTAGTACCAATATTTTATTAAATGAGAACAATAATAGTAGCATAGATTTCTTGTTGAATGACTTTCATATTTGACAACCTCACTGAAATTTGGCTTCCTCTCCCTTGGTACTTTAGTGCTTTTTTAATAACAAAAAATAACGATTTGACTTTGACCTAAATGTCTGCCATCCTTTTTTTTATTTTATACATTGTCAATTTGTAAGGCTTTATTTTTAAAATAGGGACATTAATTATCCTGTAATGCTCAGTAACTTGCAAAATAACCAATATTTAAAGGTGAATCGTGATTAAATCGTGATTTAAAACAAAACAATTATGATAATTTATACCTGTATGACGAATCGAAATGTTGACTGACTAATCATTATAATAAATGCTTAAGTTGTATAACTTTAATTGTTCAGAGCATAATTAATGAAAAATCAAAAATAAACACCAACCTATCTGTTGTTCAGTGTCTTCAAGCTTCACTCTGATGGGTTCTTTATCTGGATCACTCCTGTTCTCGCTGTAATCTTCAATAAACTCCATTTTTACAGGTTTCTGTTCTTCCTGCTGGTCTGAGTCCATCTCTTCGCTTGTAAATAATGATCTTTTAAAAATGATTCGTGAAGTTTCAAATACTTTGAAAATCTTTTGTTTTTGAATCAGCTGTTGCTCAGAGCGCGTCTCCTCTTCTTCTGTTTCTGCCGGTTTTTGAAACCAACTTAAAGAGAGCCGTTCCGCCACCCGCTGGTCTGGAGTGTGAAAAGAGAGAGGAAAAGTGTGAGAGAGAGAAAACAGATAGAACGCTTTTATTTTCTATATATATATATATATATATATATAAAATCTTTTTTTCTTTCTCACTTTTTCTCTCTTCATTATCGAAACATTTCTCAGGCCTACTCCTGATTGTCTTTTAATTCTATTAACTGTTTGGTATTGCTGAAGTATTTCTCTTTCATATGCATTTTAGAAGCTTTATTGTTTCTGGGTGTCCACATTTGGCACATGTAGCCTACTTATTTATTGGTTTTGGTTTGTTTCAAAAGATTTACAAGTCATTTATAAAAATGTAATCATTCCAAATTGGCATTAAGTGTAAAAAAGCACCTCAAATACACACATTTCGCTAATATTAGACTTGCTTTTTTATTAATATAGCTTTCTACATGCTTTTTGTGACGTCTTCAGGAGAGAGGATTATTGTTCTGTAGGATTGTTTCATTTTATGCAAAGCAACAAACAGGGGCATGATGTGTCACCTGAATGTGTGGTCTTTTCGCTTGATGGAAACGACTGATGCCTTGCATAACATTTTATGATTATATTTTAATTTATAATTTAAAATAAGTTCTCAGAATACACAGACTGTTTATGGACAGGTTATGGAGTCAGTCACAGCATATTTCGTCTACGAGTGAAACACAGGCGGAGGTTCCCCTTCTTTGCTTTCGAATTCGCAGCCAACAAATGCCCTCCTGTAAAGATGTAAACAATTGAGACCACAGCAAGTTTCACTTACACTCGCAAACTTACCAGCAAGTTTATCACGTGAAATCAGTGGACCACATATCCACACAACTGCTATTTATACCATTTAGCAGTTGTAAAATATAATCATGCTCATGACATTATAATCGTACTAGATATAACAAAAAACAAGATTGTAAAAAAAAAAATTCTTTATTAAATAAATTCACCAAAAATGTGCATCAATTGCCTGTGAGACTCAACAGAGCTTCGAGTTTATAAAATCATTCTATGCCATTTTATTAGTTTAGAGCTTTACATCTCAACATCTCCAGAACTAAGTGTTCTGCACATTTCATACTGATGGTATGACGCCACAGAAGTCTGATGGTAATGTTCAATCCATCTTGTTCTGATCAGCTCTCTTCTCGTAGATCTGATGTCATAAACCAGAACAGCAACAGTAGCCACGCCCACCAGTGCAGAGACAACCAATCGGATCACAGCTTCAGTAAAACCACAACAGTGGATGGGATCTGAAAAACGTAAACACAGAATCAGAAACTTGCATTCAGTCTGAAGATAATGCCATATATTACATAATACATAATTTCGATATATGTGAAACCTGCTCTATATTTTTCAATATACTGCAATGTATGGCTATATAATAATGAATATGAAATATTTGTGTACATACATGTACATACAATATAAATGTGAATAGTTCACACACATTTAAACACACACACATAATTCAAGGAATGAGTTACAACAGATTTATAGTTCCCAGCATGCTTTGCTTCTGACTGTTAAAGGAGAGCAAATGTTAAAAAAAAGTGTTATTTAATGTGTTTTGCTCAATATTAATATAGGGGGAGATCTATTAGTGTTTAATGCTCTATTTTTTTATTTGTTTATTAATATTTAAAATGTTTTCTGGAATGTCTGAGTTTTTGGGGTTACCATTGTGCTGATGAGTGTCCAAACATTATCGTAAATGTAAATAAATTATTGTATAAGTAATGACTGTGTACTCCTCAGTTTAGTGATAGTTCCTTAGCTAAATACTTCAGTACATGCATCCATGTTTGTGCTATTGATAACTAGGTTGAAAATATGAAAAATGTATCACGTAGATAATTTAAAAAAAATTAAGAAATATATAACATTAAATATGTCTCTATATAAAATTGTGATTATGTTGCATGATTACATACTGTATATCTGCAATATATTACACTTGCAGAATCATATCTGATCACATATACATCTATATATTTTGAAGTGTATTACTGAATATAAAATTAAATATGTTAAGATATATTAGTAAACAAAATGCTATTGTAACATATTTTTCTATATATGGATAGTGGCAATTCCTTTTGTATTCTTCAATATATTCTAATATATTGACACAATATACTAATTTCTATATTTTCAAATGTACCGTTAAACCATTAATTACTGAATATACAATTACATAAATTGTGATATACTAGCAAATATAATGTTATTGGCATATTTTTCAATGTATGAAAAGTGACAATATCTTATATTATTCAACATATTGTGTAGTATATATATATAATATATATAAGTATATACTATTCTGTATATTTTCAAATATGCCATTAACCATTTGAACCGTATTGATCATTCATGTATGGGAAATATGTTTTCTTTCCGTAAGGGTAAGGAGTTCCAGTATAGGATGAAATGTTTGCAACCCCCCTTCACCAGCTCTTAGATTCACGCAACACTTCCCTGACGCTTGTCTACAATCTGTTCTCCATTCCTGTAAACTCCGAAAAAGAAAGCAAGCAAATGCTTCAACCCCCCCCATTATCCATTATAGATTATTGTCCCTGTAAATGCAATTCTGTAAAAAAAATATAAAATAAAATAAAATTGTAAAATCACAGGGAATACATGCATGCACTTCAAATATGCTGGGTCGTTTTAACCCAATTTTGGGTAAAATATGAACAAACCCAGGTGTAATTTTAAAATTTAACCCAATACTTGGGTTTGTCCATATTTTACCTAAAATTGGGTTAAAACAACCCAAAATATGGACAAACCCAGCCATTGGGTTAAAAATGTCATTTTAAAATTTAACCCAATGCCTGGGTTTGTCCATATTTTACCCAAAATTGGGTTAAACAACCCAAAATATGGACAACCCCAGTCATTGGGTTAAAAATTTCATTTTAAAATTTAACCCAATGCCTGGGTTTGTCCATATTTTACCCAAAATTGGGTTAAAACAACCCAGCATTTTTTAGAGTGTGAGCTTATCAAACAAAATCCTTCAATGCAATGTAAATTCACTTTGGGTAAAAGTATCTGCCAAATGCATAAAGGCAATTTTTAATAAGTTTGCAGTCGATTATAGGCCAATCAACAGCAGAAATGTGAATGATATGTACTACACTAATAAATATGTGTTGGGTTTTGACTTTAATCAGGCCACTTATGAACTAACGTGATTTCAGAGAGAAAAAGTAATCTCACACTGATTAACCTGAACACACATCTAACAGAGTTCTGCTCTGGAAATAAACACTAATATCATCAGTGATGTACCTGAACTTGGTTTATGGAGTTCAGTGTTGTAGTCATTCTCCGTTTGATTGTTCACCACAAAGCTGGACGTCACAAAATTTGAGCTTGATGATGTTTCTGATGATGAAGTACTCCGTGGAGATTCTGTTAATGACAGATTAGAGTCACACTTCGATGAAGACAATATCATAAAATATGGATTTAAGGAATATTAATTTTTTACAATTTGTTTCAAATGAGGGTTAGTGTAAATTACGCCATAATGGTCAACTCACCATTGACAGTAACATTGAAATTCTTGTATTCGGTTTCGTCGCCGACTATTGTTAGTTTGTAAAGTCCGGAGTCTGTGTTTCTGGTGTTTGTGATGGTCAGAGATCCGGTTAGATCCAGAGTCAGTCTGTCTCTGAATTTACTATCAAAGGTAGAGCTGGTTTGTGTGAGTTTGTTAAATTCAGCGATTCTTGTGCTTCCGATCGTCCACTGTATCAGCAAATATTTCTGTGTTTCAGTGACATCAGTGTTTAGAGTGACAGAATCTCCCTCCATCACCGACACTGAGTTCACTGACTCTGTCACATCTGGAAAAAAATGAAATAGAAATATATTTTGTCACCAAGAATGATATCTACAAGGATTTAACAATTTTTACCATCACAAATATATAAAATGACACAATAAGTTGAGGTATATATGAAAAATAAATACAAAACTGAGGTAAATAAAAAACTTTTATTTATGTCTTTAATAACATATAGACACAAATTGAGGCTCTGAGGCCTCTTACAGTCTAAAATACATTCCCATGTTCAATAAATATCATTTATACAAGGTCTGTGCTGTTGATGAGCATGTTCAAAACTGCAAAACTCGTACACCGACAGTCAAGCTTTTTTAGGTGGCTATGAAATTATTTGTTCCTCATTAATGGACACAATCAATTCTTCTTTTCAAGTGTCACGTGATATTTCTTCAGCACACGTTTTTGAGTAACAGAAGTGAAACACAAAAACACTCACTCAGCTGATTCAATCTAATTCAGTTGTCAAGTTAAAGTCATTGGTAGTTCATAGACTAATTTAGTTTTCATACTGAGAAAATGAAATGTTAACAAACCACCTTAAATTAGCTGAATGCCTATTGAAACAAAAATATATATATATATATATTTAAGATTGATTTAAATTTATTTCGAGTTGTCAATTTTTAGTGTTTTACAAGATAAATGTTGTTTTGGTAAGTTATAGTTTACCCACCACACACTCCAAAACGAATTAATAAAATTAGCCTACTTTTGTCTGTATGTCTGAAACATATGTCTGAAAAACGAAAAAAAAAAAAAACAAAAAAAAAAAACAACAACAACAACAAAAACATTAGCCTATTCCATGGTAACCACAAATTAACCATGGTCTTGTAACATAAACCATAATTTAACTATGATATTTGTGTGATAAATGATAGTCAATTGTACAAAAAAAAAGTTTTACCTTTAATAAACCTTTTGGTATTACCAAAATAAAACATGGTTAATTGGTACATGGTTAAAAAACTTAAGTCATTAAAACACATTCATAACTTACCAACCAGACGACACAAGCTCAAACAGAGCAAAACAAAAGCTTTAACCATATTCGCTGTTGTATTGTTCACCACGAATCCAACGATGTAAATATCTGAAACTACATGATCCCGCTTTTTGTTGCTGCATGTCGTCAGTTCAGAGTTCGGTCGCTAGTGGGCGTTCCCAATTCCCATTGCTGGTTGCCTAGTAACGTTTTTGAGTGACAGAAGTGGTTGTCAATGCTGTTGACATTGAATACGTTTTCTCACCGCTAAAAATGAAAAATTTTAAACGGGAATATCTTATATAAATTAAATATGTCCATAAACGCTTAGTTAGAAATCAGAATTTGGTACTAAAGCCTAATCTGTATACAGCACATGCATACCCTCAGTAACTTTTTACGGTTTTACAGGCTACAACCCCTTTTCCAAAAAAGTTGGAACATTTTGGAAAATGCAATAAAACCAATATGTGATTTGTCAATTATCTTGATACTTTATTTAAAAATATATATATTTCTAATGTTTTCACTGACCACCTCAAATATATTTTATGAATATTGCCTAGCAACTTGAATAGAATTTGATGGCAACAAATGTTTTTAATGATAACAATTTCAGAATTTCATGATAACAAATTTTACCATTTTTCAAGTGGATTTTTTACATCTCACCTGATACACCTAGCCTGGATGCCAGCCCGAACTCCGCCCACAACACGAAGTCAGGCTATGATACACCTGCTACACAGTCTGTTTTCATTGTCTGTTTCTTCATTTCATGATTGGCCATACATTTTCAATACGAGACAGATCTGGACTAGAGTGTCTATAAGCCACACTTTTGCAGCACATGATGCAGGATGAAACTGATGCATGTACACACAGATATTTGCTTTTGCATTTTTTTCTGATGAAAGTCTGGATGGTGTCTTTTGTCTTTGCCACTAAAAATTCTCTGTTTGTTTCCCCCAAAACAAGCTGAATCATAAAATGGCCTGATTATTTCTGAAATTTTTCTTTAAATTATTTTCACACATGTCCTGACTGGGATTTTTTTTTCCATTTTTAATGAAAATATTCGACCAATCATGGCATGGGACATACAGAAAACAGTCAAATATAGGAGGGCTATGGGAACCAAAGCCAAATCCCATATATTTCAGGCAATTTAGAAATCCTGGCCAGAAAAATGTCTAAGGATAATAATTGTGTGTACAGCATTAATACTTTCCCCAATGCAGATGACAATGCTTTAGCGCCACCTTGTGACTAAATAGGAATTCCATTATACAGAGCTGGTAAGTCCCGCCCCTTCAGCAAGCCCCGCTGGACCACTAGGTTGAAAAATTCTCAATGCAAGTGAATGAGAAAAAAAATAAATAAATTCTAATCCCGTTTGAATTTTGCAATGAATGTAACATATGTTGTCTGTGAATTTTTTATATAATGTTTCGTGTAAAGAATGCTACAATTTAGCGGGTAGAATTTTCATACGGTTAGACTTTGTGTGAGAGCACTTTGTGGACTACAACTCTTTTGACGTGTTTGATATACATCACCCCCACTAGCACGCGGATCCCGCTAAACATGCCTGTGTCTTTGGTGCACTGCACTTCACCGCCTTCTTTCAGGGAGAGGACAAACTAGTTGAGGTGGTGAAAACCGTGATTTGTGGAGGGAAAATGTGTTATGCGGCGACGTCACATATGCGACGTGTAGTCTTTCTCGTTATGTCTATTCCACAACTGCTAGCCAAAGAATCATACAATATACTGTCAACTGTCAAACTCGTTACATGAGAAATTATTAAAAAAAAAAAAAATCACAGACAACATATGTTACATTCATGGCACAATTCAAACGGGATTAGAAAATAATCATTTTCTCTCATTCACTTGCATTGACGCTTTTTCAACCTAGAGGTCCACTTGGAGTTTATACGGATGGGCGGGACTTACCAGCTCTATATTCAAAAATATTTAGCAGTTTTAATGCCTTTGACACTGTTGTTTTTCCACGTTCAGTCTGACATAAATTCCTGATATAAACATTTTGACCTTTAGTCTAGGATCACATTAAACACAGTAATGCTGCAGTTATCAGTCATTTTGATTCATCGGTACATTTGTCTCCAGTTAGCATAGGATGTTTAGATTTTATAGAAGAAAATGTAAATGCCATGAACACACGTTCACACGTAAAAAATAAATAAAAGTAAAAAATACAGGAGTAACTGCGTATATTTTGAATGTAGAACTCATTAGCATTTTGTATCTTAGCAGAAGAGTGTTAAACCGCAGTGTGTATAGAGGTTAAAGTGTCTCTGCACTAACAGTTTCATCTGATCTCAACTTTTCACTTGGACAAAATACATCTTTAGTTGATGTAGCCTAAAGCATTCAGATTTTTGTATTAAACTCGATCATCTCTTGCTGAAAAGCAATTAATGTGGTGATTTAGTGACTGATGCGGCTGATGGTTTGGGAAGAGCAGATAAACACTGATTAAATTTGGTAATGCATTTAACAATGGATATATTGATCAGGCCAAACATCTATGAATCATAGGACTCAGGACAGACAGGAGTGTCAAAATGTGTATATAGTAATTTATCGTCAAATATATAGTTAAAGATCAAATTAAGAGAAGGGAGGAACATTAACTGAAGAACTGTTCACACATTTATTTTTGTGTTTGTGGTCAATTGTTTTTCTTCTCAGCTTCTCAATTTCCTGTTCATGTAGTCAGCATCTTACTAGATCAGTTTAACAGTGTGATTCAGTTCGAGATTAATGTGTTATCTGTATTTATTTTATTTTTATCGCAATATTGTATCTCTGGTATTTTCTAGATAAAAAAAATCTGCTAATAAATAAGTGCAAGTAAAAATACATTGAAAAGATAAATGAGACCAGAACAAAGAAATGAGGGATGTTTTTTCAGAAGTTTGGTTGCATATTGTATTTTGGAAAGGAAATTATTTGATCAGTCATGGAGAAAACTTGACAATTCAAGACTCATGGTGAATTACTGCACTGAAGCCATTGAATGGCCAAATCATTTATTATAGCAATAAATAATCTATGTAATTTTATAATTTATAATTATCAATGAGAGTTTGAATGATCAACTCCAATTGTGATCCAATTGTGACATCAAACATCAGATAGTGTTACACTTAATAATAACCAACTAAAAACATGAATACTCTGTATTTATGAGTGACTGATTCAAAGATGCACAGTAACAAATACTAAAAAAAAACAAAGTCACTGAATCTTTTGGAATCTGTTTATTCACAAGAAACATCCAAACTGATTCACTAGAATGAATGGTGTCTTGAATTAAACTCCAAGGCTTATAATAATACAAAAGAATACGATCATTATGTATCGATTGTCATTGATCACTATTTTTGCAAAGATAGTTTAGAACATATGTATTGTAAAAAATAATATAAAAACATGACTGTAATTAAAAAATATTTGTATTTTCTTTTAATGGAATCTAAGGTTAACTAATAATCACTGACATTTTTATTAATATATTTCCTCAAGACAATTATGTACTCAAAGCAGATAAAGAACATCTCCAGAGTTTAATGGTGTTTGCTCACTCTTCTACGGTTTTGATCCGAATTCACAAACCAGCACTGCAACAGTAGCCACGCCCACCAGAGCAGAGAGAGCCAATTGGACCACAGCTTCAGTAAAACCACAACAGCAGGTGCAGTCTTATAAGAGAAGAAATGGCCAGATTAATTATAAGAAATAAGTTTAATTTAATGTGTGAGCAATATACATAGTGTCATAGATGTACCTGCACATGTGTGGCAGAGTGTGTTGATGTCCAGATGTGTGGTCTGGTTGCTGATGGGATTGTTCAGCACACAGCTGTAGGTGTTTTTATCCTGATATTCCACCTCCAGAGGTAGAGAGAGACTGATGCTGAGATCACACACACTGATGCTGGACAATACACTCATTCCTTTATACCAGGAGAGAGTCGCATCACTCACATTCACAGCTGAACACAACAGTGAACAATTTGATGATGATGAAGATAAGTATCTGCTGATGACAGGAACAGGCAGACGAGCTGAGAAAAAAAAAAAGAGAGCTCTTATTTACAGCAAGAAAGTTTTATTGGTTTATTAAATTTTATTGGTCTTTATTTGATGTGTTGAGTGTGAGTTTATTGTAATGTCAGTCAGAGAGAGTCTCTCTCAACATCTTTAAATGATTCATGCTAAACTGGAATTAAATTATAACTGTCACACAAAATTCATTGCATAAAAATGTACTGTAAAGAAATTTCTAAAATGTAATTTCTATAACCGTCACTGCCACAGAACATTATAAATGACATTATCATTAGACATGCAGGAAATGGTCATGACATTTTGACAAAAGACAAGAATGACAATGATGACGTACAGACATTGTTAGTAATTACTGAAAGTGTGAAAAGTGTTTTAACTCACCATTGACGGTAAGATTGAATATGTTGAGCGGTTTCTCTGATCTGGTGCTGGATACTCTATAAAGTCCAGAGTCTGTGGTTCTGGTGTGTGTGATGGTCAGAGATCCAGTTTGATGCAGATTAAGTCTGTCTCTGAATCTCTCATCAGGAAAATCTGTTTTATTGTCCTTTCCATTGATTGTAGCTATGAGATTGTCGTTGTGTCCAGTTTTCCAGATTATCAGTTCATCTGTCTGTATTTCAGTATCAGTGTTTAGAGTGACAGATTCTCCCTCAGTCACTGACACTGACTTCACGGCATCAACACCAAACACTCCTGCACAACAAACAGAAACGGTTTCTCAAAAAGAAGCTTTTAGCCATATTTAAACTATTTGAACTAAACTATTAACCATTTGTCAAGGCAAATCAAAATTTCAAAGCACTCATTTCAATGTATAATTCTATAATTTGTAATATTTAAAACCTTTCACATTGGAAGGGAAAATCGGCAACGTTCAGAACAGCAATATGAACTCAAAAATATTTTAGTCTAATGAAACATACATTTAATGGGAAATAAAATATTACGAGCAGAGGAATGTGTGGACAAATAATATAAACTGAAGTAAAAAGCCATAAAAATACTTACCATAAAGACTCCATGAACACACACAGAAGAAAATAAACACCTCAGACATTTTGTTTTGTTTTTTCAGAATTTTGCCAAAGAGTTTCGCTACAGAAATATTATGATAACCAGTTCTGGCGCTCTTGAAAGTGTAGCTGAACGTGCAGCTGGTGTAGAAGTGGTTTCGTGAAACTGCACTGTCAATAAACTCCTGCAGTAGCTCCGCCCACACAGACTGAACGTGACCAGAGAAGAGCGATATGGTTCAAATGTTCACATTTTCTATTCTTAAAACCATCATGAATCTCTAGGCAAGAGGTTCTAATGAAACGACCATATTAAACTGAGTGTGTGAGATAGACATAAAGATCGATGTACAGTCAGTGGGGCCACAGGAAATAAAGGAAATAGCATGAAGCTAACTGCTTGTCTGAAGTCAAAATAGAGTCAGATATCACAGAAGTTAAATAAAGGAGCTGCTCTATAAACTTACAGAAGAAACCAACACAGATATGTAGGCTACACACAATATCACAGGAGGGCCGTGTGAAATCTGTTGGTTCATACTGTATTTGATAACTGATGTACAAAATCAGATAGAGTTTGCACTTTAAACAACCATCTGACTGAATATGTTGACCGTAAAAACGAATTAGTCCATAATTATAATAATTATTTAGATGTCTCTCCATCTACAAATATCTACTGACGCTCCATCTAGTGGCTGTAAGAATAATCTCTTTTGATGACGCCTAGCATGACAAATCCGGAGAATGAATGAGAAAAACAACACAATCAGAACAGATATAAGATAAAATAATATCAGACATGTTTAAAATGAACACAAGAAACTTACTTTTGCTATGGTTAAATAAATGTTCAGTAATTTCTTCAATATAGGCTATACATTTTTTCAAATTCTATAGTGTTGATATGGCAACTAGAAAATTCGTCCGCTAACCTCCATAATGTGCCGTGTTTCAAATCAATGCCAGTTGGAACTCCTAAGCAAATGATAACATTAATTACTGCCAGGTGGTGTTTAATTAATTGAATTAACGAGATGAATGCATATTAGAGTGTGAAGAGTGGCTTGATAAGGGTTAGTCTTGGGTGATCTGTCCTCATGGCTGTGAGGGAGATTTGTGTTTGGAAGAAGCTCATTTTCACCCTTTTTCTCTTTGCTGTTGATGGACTTAAACAACCAGGTAAGTACCAGCTTTGAAGTAAACAGAAGCATTCTGTTTTTGTGTGGAAGTTGTTTACTAAACTTTACAGATGGTGAAAATAAGCTTTGTGAACCATTGAAGCTTTCCTTTACTACTCTTGGTTTGTTTGCCATCCAGGGATCAAATGGATGATGGTCATGTGTTTTTTTTTTTTGTGTCCCCTTTCCTAACCTTGATCATTCCTAACAGATATCCGTGACTCGTTTTGATGAGACTCCAATTGTGAACAAAGTGACAGCGTCGATATAGCTCCAGCAGTGCAGATTCTGGTCTACAGCGTTCTTTCCAGTGAGAATGTTGCTGTGCTCTCTTACCACCCTTGACTCCAGCGTGGACCTCGGCCATTCAGCCTCCCTCTGTTGGACATTACATCTTCTTCGCCATGGACTTGCTGCCCTACGGCTCTCCACCTCTTTCGCCTTTGACTAGCTCCGCCCTCCCTCAGGTTCCACCTCCATCTATGGTTGCTGCAGCTCAGCCTCTAACCTCAGGATCGCTGCTTCCACTTCAGGGGGTTGGCGCTGTGGCCTAGTCGCGGTCGCCTAGGTCTTTGTGTCTCACTGCCTCATCGCTTCTCTGGCTACGTGGTGTGCTCCACCTCCAACACCTCTGGTAAGCCCCTTGGTAGTGTTGGGACTCTTCACTCCATGGCTACTCCATTCTGCGACGCCACCGTGGGATGCAGTCCTGACTGTGGGCTGAGTCTCCGTCTGCCCTTCCCTGCTCAAGGCCATCCCCCCTGGCTGTCACCACCATCTGCACCAACCTTTTTCTTGGTTCTCTTCGGCTTTTTATTGTCCTCCAGCTAACTGAATATGATCTTTTAATGTGACGGGTGGAAGTAAGGCCGTCCGCCCAAGCCGTTCGCCCGCCCAAGCCGTACATGCCTTCGATCCGTCCGCCCGCCCAAGCCGTACATGCCTTCGATCCGTCCGCCCGCCCAAGCCGTCCATCCGTCCGTCCGCCCGCCCAAGCCGTCCATCCGTCCGTCCGCCCGCCCAAGCCGTCCATCCGTCCGTCCGCCCGCCCAAGCCGTCCATCCGTCCGTCCGCCCGCCCAAGCCGTACATGCCTTCGGTCCGTCCGCCAGCCCAAGCCGTCCATCCGTCCGTCCGCCCGCCCAAGCCGTCCATCCGTCCGTCCGCCCGCCCAAGCCGTCCGTCCGCCCGCCCAAGCCGTCCGTCCGCCCAAGCCGTCCGTCCGTCCGTCCGCCCGCCCAAGCCGTCCGTCCGTCCGCCCGCCCGCCCAAGCCGTCCGTCCGTCCGCCGCCCGCCCAAGCCGTCCGTCCGTCCGCCCGCCCGCCCAAGCCGTCCGTCCGCCCGCCCGCCCAAGCCGTCCGTCCGCCCGCCCGCCCAAGCCGTCCGTCCGCCCGCCCGTCAGTCCACAGTCAGGACTGCTTCCCACGGCGGCCATCCGTCCGTAGTTGGAGGAAAGTTTGGTGCAGGTGATGGTGACAGCCAGGGGGATGGCCTTGAGCAGGGAAAAGCTGACGGAGACCCAGCCCACAGTCAGGACTGCATCCCACGGTGGCGTTGCAGAATGGAGTAGCCATGGAGTGAAGAGTCCCAACATTACCAAGGGGATTACCGGAGGTGATGGAGGTGGAGCACACCACGTAGCCAGAGAAGCGATGAGGCAGTGAGACACAAAGACCTAGGCGACTGCGACTAGGCCGCGGTGTCGCAGAATGGAGTAGCCATGGAGTGAAGAATGCCGACACTAGTCTCCTAAGTCTTTGAGGTGAAAAAATACGTAAGTAAGTTGTTGTGTAAGGGCAGTTCAATGACAAATCTGAGGCCTTAATCTAAAGCGCTTTGTTTCTGGTTTAGTTTTGCCCAAGTTTGACATGACCGTAAACACACCGCAGACCTACAGCATTGCAGTTATGGGACTAAAAGTTGAGTCTTGTGCCAAGTGAGTGATTCTTTATTTTCTTGTCTTGTGGTTGGTCAGTTCTTTATCTTCTTATGATGTTTCCCAGATATACATATGGCCAACCTTTCCTTTTGCCTGTGCTTGACTTAATTGTGTCTTTGTTCTCCTACCAGATGAATGCCACTCTTACTGTTGATGTGTCAGTGTTTTTCAACACCAAATTTGAGGACCAAATGCAAGACACATTTCTTGTAAATGTGAATGTTACTGAGGAGGGAACAGGTGAGCTATTAGCTGATCTGGACCATGTACTCTTTATCATTTTTACAAAACAAGCACTTTAAGCCACAAAGTTGATATTCTTCACTGTTTGTTTGGGCTTTCTCTCGCAGATGTAATGGTGTCAAAATCTGCAATGGTGTCCTTTACAAACAAAGCTGTATATCTCTTTGAGGGGAGCAACTGGCCCAACAAACTGCTGTTGAATCTAACCACAATCAAGAATGGACGGGCTGTGTGCTCCCTAAACACTGCTAATCTTAAGGCTGATCTGAATCTGGTGGTACGACTTCTGGTGGTTCCCCAGGCGAGTGCTAATCCAGAGGTTTTTTATGGTTATAAATCGCCATACTTCACTACAGATACAAGGTTTGTACAGCTTCTCCTACCTGTTTCTCCCGACAACCCATTGTTTAGTGAACTGACTGTAGTGAAGCTCAATCAGCCGCTCAAATGTGGTGTTTCATTTCCAGTGACTGTGGAGTATTCATTTGTTGGAGAGGCTGGTAGCTACAGTGCTGACATAATCTATAGGGTAAGTGGACATAACTTTTGTTGTTAAGTTTGCTGGTCCGTTTGTTCCGCAACTTGCACACCTATGTCTTCTGTCAGGTTTTATCCAAAGGAGTGATTGTCCTCCATGGATTTCAGACGGTTAAAGCAAAGGCTGGTGATGCAGTCACAAGTGGCTCTACGACGTTCCAGTTGTCTGTCAGCGTCGATATGGCTCCAGTAGTGCAGATTCTGGTCTACAGCGTTCTTCCCAGTGAGAATATAGTTGCTGGTAGTGTGCCGTTTGACACCGATCTGTATTTGCAGAATCAGGTACTGTATGATGTGGCTATTTTTCAATTTGGTAATGTTGGTGTATGTCCTACAGCGTGTTGGTCCTTGTTCCAGGTGTCTCTGCAGTTTTCTCCAGCTACGGCTGTTCCTGCGGATGGAAACGTTCTGATGGTTTCTGCTCAAGCAGGATCTCTGTGTGGCCTCAGTGCTGTAGATCAGAGCGTCCGGATCATGGAGCCAGGAAGACGTCTGAGTGAGGCACACAGACAGCCTTTCAGCAATCAGGTTTTTTGTTTGGGCATTTAATCTGAATATTTCAGTGTGTGGCACTTCTAATTAGAATGCCACTTCAGTTTACCCCAGTGTCTGAAGTACATGGGCCTGAATTTTTATCGCAACTTCAGTGTCGGTACGTCTGTTAGTTTGATTCTTGCTCTAGAAATTGGTACATGATTTAAAGATAAAATGAAAAAAGGCTTTTAATATGACGGTCGGAAGTCCGTGCGTGCTTGCGTGCGTCGGTCCGTGCGTGCGTGCGTCCGTCTGTCCGTCCATCAGACACAAAGACCTAGGCGCCGCAGAATGGAGTAACCATGGAGTGAAGAGTCCCAGCACTAGTCTCCCAAGTCTTTGAGCTCCAAAAAATACGGTAAGTTGTGTCTCGATAGGGAAGTTCAATGACGGATCTGGGGCCTTAATCTAAAGCGCTTTGTTTCTGGTTTAGTTTTGCCCAAGTTTGACGTGACCGTAAACGCACCGCAGACCTACATCGTTGCAATTATGGGACTGAAAGTTGAGTCTTGTGCCAAGTGAGTGATGCTTTATTTTCTTGTCTTGTGGTTGGTCAGTTCTTTATCTTGTTATGATGTTTCCCAGATCTACATATGGCCAACCTGTACCTGGTCAAGCCTTAGTGGAAGTGTGCTGTGATCCATTTCCATACATTCTGCTTCATAATTTGACCAGACTGTGCCTGACTCAAACTGCAAAGGTGTGTGACTCCTGCCTTACTGCTGAGGGTTTTTCCTTTTGCCTGTGGTTGACTTAATTGTGTCTTTGTTCTCCTACCAGATGAATGCCAAGGGCTATGGCTCTCTCACTGTTGATGTGTCAGTGTTTTTCAACACCAAATTTGAAGACCAAATGCAATACACATTTCTTGTAAATGTGAATGTTACTGAGGAGGGAACAGGTGAGCTATTGGCTGATCTGAACCATGTACTCTTTATCATCTTTACAAGACATTCACTTTAAGCCACAAAGTTAATATTCTTCTCTGTTTGTTTGGACTTTCTCTCGCAGATGTAATGGTGTCAAAATCTGCAATGGTGTCCTTTACTAACAAAGCTGTATATCTCTTGGAGGGGAGCAACTGGCCCAACAAACCGCCGCGGCCAATGCCCTGTACTCGGACTTCTCCAAGGCGAAGAATTTATGCAGATCAGAGAGTTCTCTCCTCAAGTCCATATACAGCAGCCACTGAGGGCAGGCCAGTTCTGCCTAGAGTTCAAGACGATCCAACTCAGCCCATGAGGGCACTGCCTGTAGCTTCACGAGGTGACCTTCTGCATTCTCATTCTGTCAGTCACAAAGAGATTGATTATCTCACTGACAACCTAGGAGACCTGAGACTACCAGGCTCAGCAACTCTGCTAACTTCAAGTCATCCTTTCTCTTCTTATGAACCAACTCAATCCCAACACAAGCTAGCCCATCAAGAAGATGCTACATATCCTCAACCTGGTATTAGGCACATAGATAGACCACGTGGTTACTACAAAACAGACCACAGAGGCCATAACATTATGTCCACTGACCAAAGAGATCGCAACCAATATCCCGCAGCCGCAGTTTATGCCTCAGGACTACAGTCAAGAGACAGCAGCTACGTATGGGACTTATAAAGATCAAAGTCTGAACTGCAAACCGGTCCGCTATTTCCCTTCCACTGAACTATATGGTTATCAGCAACCTTATCATGGGATTCCAGCTACAAGTCCAGTCTATTGAGATTAGAGACTTACTTCAAGGGATACATTAGCTCACCGTGCACATGAGAGACACTCAGAAAGCTATGGTCAATCAGCTCCTAATCCGGCAAACAAATCAAGCTTCTTGACCCCACGACAGTACGCAGATTACGCTCAGCCTGAGACATATTAGCCATACCACCCAGTGCGCCCTCCTTGTCTTCCATATCCTCATGTAGAGCCCACCTACAGAGGTCCTATTCCCACCATCCCAGAGAGTTTGCACGACTCAAAATTGCACTGGAGAATTTGCTACCTGCTGAGGCTACAGAACGTTTCAAGTACCAAATACTCATTGATCATCTGAAACAGGAGAATGCCTTGCTCACTGCAGACTCATACGTCAACGGCAGGTACCCATACGCCAACACCATGAGGTCTCTAACTGCACTTTATGGTCAACCACATCAACTCGCACTACAAAGAATTGGAGAATTGATGGATGGCCCAAAAATCAGGAGTGGTGACACTAAATCTTTTAGACTGTTTGCCCTCAAAGTGCGTGCATTAGTTGGAATGCTGGACCAACTTGGAGCTAAAGGATGGACAGAGCTCAAATGTGGGTCACATGTTTAACGTCTCCTTGCCAAATTGCCTCATGATCTTAAAGCAAACTTCAGAAGGTTCGTTAACCCCATTCAGAACCCAGTTCCAACACTGATAGAACTCAGCGATTGGCTAGAATATGAGCTCAGAATACAAGAGGATGAGTCACAATACGTTTGTAATGTAAGCAGAGCCTACTCTCAGCCACAGAGCGAACAGCAAAGGAATTGCAAGCCGGTTCAACGATTTGCTACTGTCTTGTTTGGTGGCGAACAGAGTAAACCAGCAAGTGTTACAAGAGTCAAGAAGGAAAAACCAACAAAGTACTACCCCTTCTGCAACTGTGTGCAGCATTACTTCAATCAGTGCGCTAATTTCAAACTGCTGAATCAAGATCAAGTGGAGTCTTAGCTCAAGTCAAATCAGAAGTGCTTTAGGTGTGGCTGTGAGCACCAGATCTCACAATGTAATCTTAAAGCCAAATGCAAAGAATGTGAAAAGAGACATTTAAAAATACTGCATGACTTCAATGCCAAAGGTAAACATGAAACACAAGCTTCAGCAGAAAACAGTTGTCTTGTGAACTCATAAGTAGAGACTTTGTATCTGGACAGACCAACTGCAGGCAGCAAAGTTCTTTTCAAGGTCAGCCGAGTGATTTTGAGAAATGGAGAGAAGGAACTTGACGCATGCGCTATATTGGATGACTGATCAGAGAGGACAATGTTACTGTATGAATCAGCACAGCAACTTGATCTTCAAGGACTTCCTGAAGATATAGCCATTGGGCGGCTGTTTCATTCTCAGTACCTTCTGCATTTCAGCCAAACAAATCCTTCACCATTGAAAGAGCTTTTACAGCCAAAGAACTGAGCCTCGCAAAACACACTTACCCTGTTAAGTTTCTGCAGAAGAAATACAGATATCTGCAAGGTCTGCCCATTCCCTCATTCCAGCAGGCTCAACCACTCTTACTCATTGGCTCAGATTATCCACATTTAATCACAGCTACAGAGAAACCAGAACCGCTGTGAAAACCAGGTGGACTGCAGGGCCCGTCAAAATTCCTTGCCATTCATCTCTTACCACAACAGTGTCTATTAACCTCCACTTTGTCAGCAGAAGCCAAACATTTCAACAATGTACAGAAATTGTGGCAAATGGACACACTTCCGTATAGGAGTGAGACGCAGAAGGCAAGACACAGAAGCGGTGCAAATCCTTGAGGAGAAAAACAATCAGGGTGGCAGTCGGAGACATTCAAAGGTATGCAACACCTCTCCACCAAAGAAGAAATCTTCCACCTTTGCAATCAGCTAAAGAAGTGAGAAGCCTCTCGCTGCATCCTGCGGTGGACATCCAACCCAGCCCCATCCAAGTGTGACGTCAGAAGCTACCACGCCCATGCCCAAATTCATGCAACACATTCTCGTTAACATTTAAAAACAGGAAGAACTATCGAGAAGAGAAGACTAGAAGACGAAGGTAACTGCGAAACAAAATGCACAAAACACACTTGCGGTTTTAGTATAAACACTGTTTAACATAATACGAATGAGCTGTATGAGAATGAGATGTTGCCTGTTGTAAGCTGCTCTTATCACTTTATTAGTAGTTTGTAATGTGTGGGGCTGATCACTTGACTAGCATGCCTGCTCCGCAATTAGCGCGAAAGCCCGCGATATGTAATAAATTGTCAAAATATCGACGTAATTCGAATCAATAAGGTTTGATGTTGTTTTAGAGCTATGAATTATCTTCAACTTTCATATTGGTCATTTACCTCCCCTGTGATGTCTCTTGGTGTATCAGTATACTCTCAACTGAAACTTTTGTTATGTCTACTATACTATTATTATTATTTCACCAAATTCATGTTGTTATTTGGATTAAGGGTAAATATAAAAATATATTATTTTAGTGTTTATGTGTGACGTTACATCCTGTAAATCTTATTCTGCTTGAAAAAGAATATGAGATATATTATTGTACATTTATATTTACTTTTTCCATAGGCAATCATAAATGCCCTGGCTGTCTCCTGGCTGGGATATCTCCTCACAGGAGGCTGAGCAGGTCTTCCTTTCTGGTCTGGATTATCATTGCAGGTCAGAGTAGATTATTAATTCTTTTTGCCCAATGCCCAGTGCACCCTTTTGTTACTGATAATTCTGTTACAGTAACACAACTGTGACTGTTCTCTGATAACTATTTCAGTGAAGTGGAAGATTTTAACTGACAAATTGACAAATAATTGAGGAAAGAAAGGAGACCATTCAATTGTTGGCTGTTACTTTTACATTTACACATTTGGAGTTTGGAATTACGTCAGTAACATGAATATTCAATTTGACTTTCTCTCTCTACAACTCCAACATTTCATAACTGTTTAGTGTTAAATCAGAAATATATATTTCATTTGAACATGTTAAACTCATTTGTATTTCTCTCTCTCTCAGAGTTGAAGCCATTCCTGCAGCAACTGGTGGAAAACGGGGGATCTTTTTGGTGCTTTTGTTCTAGCATAAATAATTTTGTTCTTTCGTATAATAT
Organism: Pimephales promelas; assembly: GCF_016745375.1. The sequence continues at coordinate 1,103,487 of NW_024121132.1, forward strand.
AAATGAATACATATGTATATATAAATAAATTCATGCTTGAATCATTCGCAAGTTTTGCCTTCTGATATTCTGGCCATATCATTTAGTGACTGCATGTGCTGATTCCATCGTTATTTTATCTGATAATGAGCAAATTAGTTAAACTTAAGTAGGTTAATCAATATACAGTATAATTCAAGAAACTAGGGCTCACACCACTTTTCAGTTGAATAAGATTGATATACATTTTTAATTTGTTTTGTATGAATTTACATTTTTGTAAATGTCTCTGATGCATTTTGAATAAAAAAACACATTTTATAAAAATACTCCTGAGATTAAATGTCTTTCGAACTATGTACATACAAACTAAAACAAGGGTCCTGTAACCGGGGTCATAAAGCTGCAGCCTCCGATTGTGTGATTTGCTCTGAACAACTGACATTGGTTAGTTTAACAAAAAGTTATCACACTTGCATAAATGGGTTATTTTTTTAACCCTATGAGTAAACTTGATGTATTAACACAAAATATTACATTAAAAAAATCATTTGTGACCAAGATATTTTGAACTATGATGATATTTTGATATGTTAAACTCATAACACCTGTACAGAAGAGGAAGCGAGAGATTAACTGTTTTTTTATGTATTAGAATATTGTGCAAAAGTTAATTTATTTCGGTAATTCAACATGGCTATATGCCGTAATCATCAAATTTATAACACACAAAGGCATGAAATATCTCACTTTGCTTATCATGACTAATGATGAGTATATTATATATTAGTATATGATTTAAGGTTTACATAAATTCCATTCTGCCATTTCAAAGTAATTTGCTATAACAGGCATTAACAGGTGAATTCTTAATTTGTAAAAATGCAATATTTCTATAACCACATAGAAAGAAATGTTTAAAAACGTTTTTTTAAATTAATTTTTAGAAGGGATAACTATAAGTGCAGTTTGGATCCCATATAATTAAGAAAGAGATAAAAACTCATTTTAGTTTAAATATAGATGCTCCCTTATATGTTTATCATAGCAAAACCATGATTATTGATTACCATTTGTAACAGAAATACAAGAGAAATACAAAAATATCGTTTTAAGGTACATTGTTTACTTGTCATTAACTTACAAAACCAGTGAGCAATGCAAACGTATTGTCTAATACAGCTGTTAAGGGAGTGCTTGTGTTTTAGACGATTCCAAGCCTGCCAAAGCGTCACAATTTAACTGCACCAATAATCTGTAGTGCCACATCTCTACACAAATAACCTCATCTTTATTATAAATCAATAACTACTATGATAACAATCATAAACATATTCCGACAGGAAGCAGCGGCATTTTGCGCATGTGTACACGAATCACATCAAATTGAGTCACGTGCCGTCTTTGGACATGGGCGAGGCTTCCGACGTCACACATGGATGGGCGTGGCTTCTGACGTCACACTTGGATGTGGGCCGGGTTGGATATCCACCGCAGGATGCAGCGAGCTGTAGTTGAAAGAAGCAGTAACAACCCATTTAAGAAGCACAGAAAAACACCTTTTGCAGAACACAGATCTTGCTTCAGTGTATGTTAAAGAAGTGCAGAAACTTGAAAAGGCAGGCTATATCTCAAAGCTGATACCAGAGGAGACGGATAAAAGCCGATGGAATCAAGGTCCACAGTTCTTAACTCAGTCAGTTAGTTGTTGGCCCAAACAGCCTCATGATGTTGTAAGCGATGATGACATCCAAGAAGACCGCAGTTATACTTTCTGTGGGGCGCTATCCTCCAGTCAAACTGATATCCCAGATATCTCTCGATACAATTCACTTCAAGATCTGATTAAGGCTACTGCTATTTCCCTTCATGGGGCGGCAGACGAAAGTGAACTCTCTGCTGACGACTATACACAAGCTGAACAGGAACTTCTGAGACGTGCTCAAGTTGAAAACTTGGATAGCCCAACTCCAGTTTTTCTTTTCTTTTTTCTAAAGGTCAAGCACTTAAAGGGTTAGTTCACCCAAAAATGAAAAAAGATATATATATATATATATATTAGAGATTGATTGATCTTGCAAAAGTGAGACAGCACCAGTATTTTCTTCTGCATGTCGCATACCCTGCTGGGTCAACAAAACAGCAAGTTTTTAATAAAAAGAACAGAGAATTGCATTGTCAAGTGTAAGAATTAATATTGTCATTAAGGTGTCATACAATGCAATCCGATGATACTATCAGCCTGTGAACGAAACAGGCATGAGCCCATTGACATAATTAAGCAATTAAGTGCATTTCGAATTATTTTAATATCAAATTACTAATCGTAATCCATGACATTACTGGCGCATGAAAATCTTCCAACGAAATTTAAACAGGCTATTTAATCTCCAAACCAAAATAGCTGAAACCATGAAAAGACTTGATTAGACTTTAACTTACCGGTCAGATAAGCACAGATGATAAGAGCAAGTATGTTATACCAACATTTAAGGGAGGAAATTGACAAACTTTCCACATATCAGCTTTTTAAGGCCTGAAATATAACTGTGCGTGCGCACTTTAAGGGTTCAACCAAAAATCCGGTCATTATTAAGGTGCTGCACTAACTTCTACAATAAAAAAAAAAAATCTTTCTGATGAAAGTGACTACGTTTACATGCAGCCAATTTTCGGGTTATGGTCGGGTTAAGGTCACTTTTCGGGTTTCTGAAACATTAGGGATAAAGGGCTGGACTGGGACAAAAAATCGGCCCGGGCATTTTGGCCCAGACTGGCCCACTACATATGAACATAAACGCAACTGAACTGTGGACACCCTTGAATATGTATACCAACAACTTCTATTAAAACCACCAACGCCATCTAATGAGTGAGATGAAATAACTACAAAAATACAATTCTCCAATTGCATTGGCAATACGCAACATACCAGTCTTTCTCACAAGATGTTTAGTATTGGTCAGTGCACCTCTGTCCCTCTAGGGGGGGTTCGGGGGCATATTCAGTGTGCAAATTGAACAAAGAAAAACTCAAAACTCTTTTGACAGTTATGACAGTTATAGCCATATATTGTAAAACACATGCTCTGAAAAATAAAAGCAACTTTCATAATTAGCTTAGAACTAATTTCTGTAACTTGAAAGAGATATAAACACATTATCTTTTATTATGATGGAAACGGCATTCAGCTTTTATTTTGGCGGAAAACATGGTTTACAAACGGGTCTTATAATTAATTAATTAATTATAATTATAATTCTAGTAAAATGCGTAATTGTCAAATATGCAGACGTGGAAATAATGCATAACTGGGTGATGGGTTCCTCACAGGCGGTGTTCTGAAAGTAGCCTAGTTCTGCTTACCACAGTTCTCTTCTACACTCACTAATGTCTCTCGTGATCCCCCTCATCAGACACTGAAGGCAGTTTCTTTTCTTTTTTTTTTTTTTTTTTTTTTTTTTTACGCCCTTTCTCTGCACATTCCTTGCGTTTCTTCTCCTTCGCTCTGACTATTTTGACAGATACTCACTGACACTGCACGCTCGCTCAGCCCAGAGGGGGAGGCGATTAAAGATGTGATTGGACCAGCCCAGTGTCAATCAAGAAAATAACCAATGGGCCGCTGATCTCCGTTTCATGGGCCGGTCTGTGAGAAAGGACTTTTTTTGTCCGATGCGTTTCAACGGCACAAAGATCCCAGCGCCGCGGCCGCTAAAACTAAACGCAATGAGCCGCTGACACGAGTTGGATGGGCAGTTAAAAAAAAATTAAAGTTTGAGATGTATCCGCCCACCGGCCCACAAAGCACGTCGGCCCATCGGGCAAGCCACGCCCGAAAACCGCCACTGGCCAATTATGTCTTAGCAACCGTAACTATGCACGGGAGGTCTGGCAAGCTTTCGAACGAGGGAACATGCTGAAGCATTGTGCGTATGGATTGTGCAAATCTGATTCCGGTATAGACGAATCCGGCGAAACTACCGGAAGTAAGCGGGGCGCCATTACTGAGCTGTTGCTGGGTAGCGTTGCGCCATTGCCTCCTATTGTTTTAGTTGCAACTTGCGTCCACTGGAATAAACAGCCCGCGATTTACGACTGTCACTAACGTTACAACGTTATCCCTTGTATAATGTCGAGTGGGTAAACAGTTTCCGTTATAAATTGTTTCAATGGTGGCAGTAAAATTTCGATTTTGAAGAGAAAACATTGTGAATACCCCGGGTCGAGTGCCCCTGTCTGGTGCCGTACGGTTTACAGATTTCCTGGGCGAGTACAAGACGTGGACATTCGCGTATAATAACAATTATTTAATGACATAAGTAAAAAAAAAATATAATAAATATGTGATATAGTGATCAGCAAAATCTCCTCTCTTGCTATTTTTTCTATTCAATTAACATGCTATGGTCATTAAATGGCTTTCCTGAGCTAAATGTAACGTTATGTGACATAATTGTTTTCCTGCTGTTATATTGACCTCTTTCCATGGTTTAAAAACACTAATTGGTCGATATTATGTATACTTTCTAGCTGTAACGTTACCTTACCCTTGCCTGTTGCAATGTGAAAATGAGATAAATAATGGACACAAATGAAAAACATGAATTTGTTTATTTGATTTCATTCATTTATTTATTTATTGTTGCCAAATGGACAGATCTTTTCATAGTTTCCTCGTTAGCAAACGTTAGCCTAGCTAGCTTTCCAAGCTATTTTCATAAATAACGTTAATCTGTAAGATCGTTTGTACCTTCATCTGTGACTGGAGGCCACCAGTGGTGGAGGAAGTACTGAATCTCAGTACTTAAGTAAAAGTACAAATAACCAGATAAATATTTACTTTAGTAAAAGTAGAAGTAACACAATGACAACCATACTTAAGTAAAAAGTAAAAAGTACCTGATTTTAAATGTACTTTAAGTATTAAAAGTAAAAGTACTTGCATAATAATTGATTCTCTTAATGTCTATTTTCTAATGATTAATAAAACATTTAATTCTAACTCATTCAACCTAATAGCCTACTCCTATAATGATGTTCAATAATGATGGAAAAAAATGTCACCATTTCTGAAACAAGCTTGCAATTAGGCAATATAAGCCATATCCTTACTATATGTTAATAACTATGTTTGGCAGTAAACGCGATTAATTTATGGTGTAATTCTGAACCTCTTGGCTTGCCATAATCCCAAACTTATATTAAACACGGTGTGTTTCCTATGCATGTAAAAACAAATTTTCGGGTATAAATTGCAAGATAAACACACTGCGTGCGAGACGCATTTAGTTGATGTATCTATGGCAACCAAACGTCACTGGTGAGACAAACGTGCAACGAACGGACGGTCAGATTACGTTTTGGCAGTGGAAAAACTGATCAGAAAATGTAAGGAAAATGTAACAGAAGTTGTAGAAATGTAGTGGAGTAGAAAGTATAATAATTGCTGCAAAATGTAACGAAGTAAAAGTAAAAAGTCTGCACTATTTATTCTACTTAAGTAAAGTAAAGATACGTGAAAAATGTACTTAAGTAAAGTAACGAAGTATTTGTACTTCGTTACATTCCACCACTGGAGGCCACTGCAGTCACAGATCAAACCAACAAGTCATTCTGCCTGGCTGTATGTCATCGAGGGTGAGTTCGCGTTATCACCGAGGTTTGTTTACATACCGGTGCATATGTCTATGCCTGTGTAACAGCTCAGTAATGGCGTCGCCACAAGATGGCAGCCTACACAGAACGCTCGTCGGATTCGTCTATACTAAAAGTTTTGACGGGGGAGAGGAATTGTTTTCTTTCCAGAAAATCTAAAAGCCAAGGGGAGAAATGATTGGCGTGATCTAGCATCTATGTGCGAGACCCATTCTGGTAAATGTCGACATGCTTAACAAAAACACCTACAGTATTGCTTGGAAATATTGACGGTTCTTTGGTCATAATGATATTACTTAAAATAAGACGATTAAAGAGACAAGACAAAGGCTCGACTGACATACTTTAAAATATTTCAGCATTTTGTTAATCGACGTCCTCGTTACCCCTTAACGTAACCCAATCCGATCGCGGCTCTCCCGGTATTAGTGTTATTATTCCACAAGATTTATTGATAAGCTGTTTGATTTATAATTATTAAGATTATTTTCACATACCCTGCTGTGTATGAATCAATTTGTGTTTCCCATACGCTCACTCAGCGCGCTGCTGCTTGCGCTGGGACTATAACGTTAGGCTTTAACTTCAATTTTTAAGAAATTATTCTCTAATCGGTTGCATATAATGTCCTGAATATATCCCTCAAATGCATAGCTACTGTAGTCCCTTTTGTCTTGCTCTCAGATATTTCACTTGTTCGCCGAAAATTACTAATTATCTCATTGGGATTGGCAATGTCTGACACCGGGTGCATCCACACTAGATGGGCCAGCCGTGAAAGCTTGACAGGCGTAGCAACAGTAACTAGGGAGGGCGGGGCTTAGCGAAGGGTCAATTGCCCGATGGCCATGCAGTCCAGCCCTGGGGATAACCCGTTTACATGCGTGAGCAGAGAGAGTTTCTCCTGTATACATGGAATTGCAATATCCCGATGTAAACGGCGACGCGCGGCAGATGTACGGACAACCTTAAAGTCCCCGTGAAATCAAAATTGAACCTATTTACTTTGTAAGTGCATATTACTAGTCTTGGGGTGAACAATTAATCCGTGCAAGTAAATATATTTTAAAAAAAATGTTTTATTGGTAATATCAAAATCTGAAAAGTTACTTCCGGTCTGGAATGGTTTCTTTTTCTGATGACGTAGGTTTCACAGCTTGGGTGGGGCAGAGCCAACGGCTGGGGTGGGGAAACGCTTAACCACTCCCCTCAAACCGCTAGTTTGCTCTGATTTGTCGCTGGATACTCTAAAGTCCAGAGTCAGTGGTTCTGGTGTGTGTGATGGTCAGAGATCCAGTCTTCTCATCCAGTGTCAGTCTGTCTCTGAATCTCTCAAAGTTATTTCCTTTGATTTTAGCTATGAGAGTGAGACTGTTGTTGTGTCCAGTTCTCCAGGTTATCAGTTCACCTGTCTGTATTTCAGTATCAGTGTTTAGAGTGACATGCACGGCATCAACACCAAACACTCCTGAACAACACACAGAAACAGTTTCTCAAAACGAAGCTTTTAGCCATATTTAAACTATTTGAACTAAACTGTCAGGGCAAAACAAATTTTCAAAGCACTTATTTCAATGTACAATTCAATAATTTTTAATATTTAAAAACTTTCATATTGGAAGGGAAAATCGGGAACGTTCAGAACAGCAATATGAACTCAAAAATATTTTAGTCTGATAAAACATAGCCTACATTTTATGGGAAATATTACGAGCAGAGGAATGTGTGGACGAATAATATAAACTGAAGTAAAGCCATAAAAATACTTACCATACAGACTCCATGAACACACACAGAAGAAAATAAACACCTCAGACATTTTTTTTTTTTTTTTTTTTCAGAATTTTGCCAGAGAGTTTCACTACAGGAATATTATGATAACCAGTTCTGGCGCTCTTGAAAGTGTTGAATGTGTAGCCGGTGTAGGGAAGTGGTTTCGTGAAACTCTGCAGTGTCAATAAACTCCTGCAGTAGCTCCGCCCGCACAGACTGAATGTGACTTCTAACAGAGTATAGAACATGATAAGGTTCAAATGATAAGGTTCAAATGCATTTTCTATTATTAAAACCAACATGAATCTCTAGGCAAGAGGTTCTAAAGAAATGACCATATTAAACTGAGTGTGTCAGATATACATAAAGAGTGGGGCCCCAGGAAATAGCATGAAGCTACTGCTTGTCTGAAGTCAAAATAGAGTCAGATATCGCAGGAGAAGTGAAATAGAGGAGCTGCTTTATAAACCTACAGAAGAAACTAACACAGATACACAGAATAATATCACAGGAAGGCCATGTGAAATCTGTTGGTTCATACTGTATTTGATAACTGACGTACAAAATCAGACAGAGTTTGCACTTTAAACAACCATCTGACTGAATATGTTCTATGTTGACAGGCTCTCCATGTAGAGATATCTCCTGTGGCTCCATCTAGTGGCTGTAAGAATAATCTCTTTTGATGACGCCTAGCATGACAAATCCGGAGGATGAATGAGAAAAACATTCACTATCAGTTAATCATACAGAGGCAGTAATAACATTTTTTTCCATTTCATTACAATTGCTGTCACTATTTTGGACAGTTAAAGAAAGAGAAGGAGTTGGTTAATGCACTGAATAAGAAACCATTCTCATATCATCCTTTTTAGGGTCATTACTACACATTTCATCATGTGTCTAGGAGCTACACTAACTTCTCAAATAAAAAGAAGTTTTCTAACGAAATAAGTGACTTGAAACGACCTGCCGTCATAAACACGACTTCCCACCTCGAAAATACTATACGAACTGGATAACTTAAATGCAACATTTGTCATTAAAATCAAACTCACAATGCAGAACTGACACAAAGTCAGTTAAATACATATATTAGTTCAAGGGACCACAGAAGCACAATAGGGTCATTCCTGGTATGCAGTGACTTTTCCTGTCCCAATGATTTATATACTCAAATTTTCTCTAAAATGAGTCACATATTTATAATAAATGGCTTATAGATTTAAGTATTCTTTACAATTTAAACAGAGATAATAGAGAGTAGCTCCAGTTACTCCAGAAATGCTAGAAGGGTGAGATTCAACTGTAAATACTGTGAAAATCTGCTAATTAAAAAATACAAAATAATAATTATGAATGTCATTTTAAAAACACATTGTCATGTGAGGAGACCATTTCATAAATCCATCTCTGGAAACACAGAGGATTTCAGTCACCAATTCACAATTTTCCAGGATAAACATTAAAGACAATAAAAATGTATTGTTTAATTGAAAATCAAAGTCTGTTGATATTTCCTGATCAAACACACAAGCTCACTGAATAATATACTGTCACGTTTCACATGAGCTTCTAGTGATGATGATTCAGATTGAACCTGAAAAAACAAATTTAGGCAATGAATGCATAACTTTCAAATGTATGGCAAAACATTTATCTTAGTGGGGAAATAAATAAACTTGGTTTACTTCCAAAACTGCATGTCATTTCTATTTCTTTCAATGTTCAAGGAATTTACAGCATACTATTTAAATTTTAATGCACTTTTAATTGTGCATTTCTGCATAACATTCTGCATTACCATTGTGTTTGGCCCTTTTACCACGGTGGTAAAGAAAAATGGAAACAAATTTTTCCAAAACATTTTTATTTTTAAAGTATCCGTTTCAACACAATACTTTGTCATAAAAGTTGAAATATAGAATTGATCATATTGTGAAACAAGGCTACCAACCAACAGAATTGATGTTCCAGCATTGTAAAATGAAAGATGTGCTTAGTTTAATTACATTTGTAAGTGTATGGTGTCTGCAGACAAGAGTATAAGGAGACGCGTCATGAATCCTACAGACTGAGAGTTTGAGAACCATTGGTTTTCAATAACTGATGTACAAAATCAGAGACAGTTTCCACTTTAAACAACCATCTGATTGAATATGTTCAGAGATAAAACAGTAAAAACGTAATCAATCGATGGTTTGGTTCAATAATAATAATAATAATAGCTGTAGTGTTGGTGTTGTGCACAGACTTACGGTGGGAAACGGTCATATGCAAGTTTTATATATTTACTTTTTTTTTTAATCAGTGACGAGCTGAGTCTTACAATGATTTACACTTCAAAACATAAGACCTACCTATTTCCATTAAAATATATATATAAACACTCACATATGTGAGTATAAACATAACATAATGGGAACCAAACGGTCCAAGGGAACCAAACGGTTCACAATGGGAACCAAACGGTTCAAGGTCGAAAGAAGAGTTTTAGTGCAGCTTCAAAGGGCTTTAAACGATTCCAGACGATGAATAAGGGTCTTATCTAGCGAAATGATCGCTCATTTAAAAAATAAATAAAAAGTTTAAGTTTTATAAGCTCAAATGCTCGTCTTGCTCTGTTCTGTGATGCGCGTTCGTGACTCTCCTGTTCAAACTCGTTCATCAAAATGAACAAATCTTTTTCGAGTCATGACTCGAAGGGTCCTTGATAAGGCCCTTATTCATCGTCTGGCGTTGTTTAAAGCCCTTTGAAGCTGCACTGAAACTCTCATTTGGACTTTGAACCGTTTGGTTCCCAATGAAGTCCATTATTTGGAGAAAATTCATCAAAAACCTTAATTTCTTTTCGACTGAAGAAAGAAAGACGTGGACATCTTGGATGACATGGGAGTGAGTAAATCATCAGCAAACGTTTTTTTAAAAAAGTGAACTGAACAATTTCAAAACACAATAAAATACAAAAAGAAATAATAAAATAAAACAAGAGAAATAGATAACACAATATTAATGCATATAATCCAAACCTATAGTCCTTACAAAGTAGCAAAGGCAACATAAAACAAATGCGTCTTAAGACGGGTAAACCATTCCACAACTTTGGGGCACTAACTGAGAAAGCGTTGTTAGGCACGGCGTGGAGAAGACACCCCCTTAGCAGTTCTAAATGCACTGTAAAACACGGCCTCAAGGGGCTTATTGCTTTTATAAAAGTCCATACTCCATAAAAACATTCATTTTACTATTTAATTTTATATATATATAAAAACAGCAATAATAATTATAACATTATAACATATTCCTCCACCAAGCAATGTAGTTTCAAAGAGGTCGCCAAGTAACACATGCAGCAACAAAGAATCACAAACTGCAGTTGCGCAGTAATACTAATGTAAAGCGGTCACGAGTGTATGTTTGTTGAGTAATTTACATTGGCTTCAAACGCGATTCAACCAATCAGAATCAAGGACCGGAACTATCTGTTTTATCCTTAAACCTGACCCTAATTACTTACAAATACAAATCTTTTCTGTATATAAAGCGCAAGATAGATATAATGTAAAAAATGTAAGAATCAGATTTAAGATTAGCAACATTTTATAGTACGTAATGGTTGAGTTTAGTCCCAATTTCATATACCGAAGAGCCATATTTCAGCTGGTAGGACCCATTTGAGCAGAGACCAAGCCCTTCTACTTTCTGTGTTCCTCCTGCAAAACATCAAATTTCCATTATTGCTACATTATTACATATGACATTATTACATACAGCACATTGACAAGGTTGTTGTCAAGGTGTTACTTATTTAAGCACGTTATTAACGACATTAAATTAACTTTCTTATGCCATACATTTTGAGTGTGTAAATATTTAGATATAGTTTAGCATGGCTGCTAAACGGTGTGAGTGAATGTTTTTGCGTAGAAGATTTAACTTATTCTTACTTATTACACATCTCTGTGAAATACTCAGTCGAGAATATCTGAACATAGAACATTCATTTTATGATATACAGACATCACATCACACATGGATTTATCTTTATAGACAGTAGCGAGGCTCTTCTGTGGACCCTCACCTGATGATTACTGGTCTCTCTTTCATAAAACCTGGGAAACCAACAATCTTTCTCTAGTCTGTAAGGCGAAACAAGGAAAAAAATAATCAGTGTTTACTGGAACAAAGTGCAAATTAGTAACTGTATTTATTTATTTATTTTATGTATTAGCTTTAAATATAATCAATTTCAAATATTGGGTTACTGTAAAGGAGAAACACATGCTGATGAGTGAATGAATATATGATGTGAATGATGAAACGGAGCAAAAATTCTGAATTGAAACAAAAATAAGTCAAACTTCCACTACTTAAAGCTGCCGTTCCACAAGTTTAAACATGTTTATAGGGGTGTTAGTAAATAACTGACAGTAAAATAAGTGTAAAGTAGTGTGATGTGTGGTTTGTGAAAGTAAAAACACACAAGAGACAGACATTTGTAATTGAAACAAACGACATACACTCCTTCCCCACATCCCCCCACTCTTGCAGAGATCACCAACACTCACACAAGAGTTAATATGGGTTTAATGTGAATTATTAAGGATTGTTTAGTATCATTTTAAAGGTCTCAGAGTGACTGCTATAGAGGTCCCATTCCCAAAGAAGTAAAAGAAAAGGTAATAAGGTTTTTAAGAAGTTTAGGAATGCTAATTTCCACTGGCCATCTTCTTCCCCCAGTAAGTATAGTGGGGGTGAACAGTAACTTTCCACTGTAAACTGATGTTTTACATATCAAATGAGGTCTTGCTATATAAGGAAATCTCTGTATCAGATCAGCCCGTGATATGCCGTGTCTTTGAGTCTCCTCTAATCGAACGCCGCCTTTGGATCGATTTAGTCTTACGTGAGGCAGGACGACTTTGAGCTGAAGCTGGAATCTGCACTGATTTTACCTACAGTCTGTTTAGATGAAGCTCTATTTATTATGACAAACAAAAAAAAATGTACTCACCTCAGGTGACAGTTTGAGTCTTGTAGCGTGTCAATGAGCGTGTCCTCTGAGTAGTCAATTCTATTGTTTCTCAGATCAAGCTCTTTCAAAAACTGCAGTGCTTTTGTTTTAGTCAAAGACTGAGTTAGAATAGAAACATCTGTAATGCCACAGTCATTTAGACTAGAATGAGAAAAAAAGATATAAAAGTAAATTATTTCACAGACAATTTTCATTGAAAGGTTGAAAATTAGACAAATATGTTCACAGATTCTTCAAGGTTTTGCGTATTGAAGAATTAGTTTACCCAAAAATACATTTTGGTCCAAAAGTAACAAAAACTACGACTTTATTTAGCATTGTATTGTCTTCCGGTTGTGTTGTGGATCCGTGTTCAGTGCTGACGTAAGACGAGGCTGACGTGTGTCTGGTGTGCCAGTCTGAGGGAGGCGTGCGCTGTAAACAAAACAATCTTCGCAAACATGTCTAAGGATTTTCACACAGAGGAAGACTTGCATTTCTTTGCCCAGCCATATTTATTTGAACCTGAATACACGAACGCACCGGATTACACGTCAGCAGCGTCACTGAACGCGGATCTAAAACAGAAACGGAAGACGATACAATGCGGAATAAAGTCGTAGTTTTTGTTATTTTTGGACCAAAATTTATTTTTGATGCTTCAAAACATTGTAACTAACCCACTGATGTCACATGGACTACTTTGATGATGTCTTTATTAACTTTCTGGACAAGGACAGTATCCCGTACATACATTTCCAATAGAGGGACAGAAAACTCTCGGATTAAATCTAAAATATCTTAAACTGTGTTCTGAAGATGAACGGAGGTCGTACGGGCTTGGGACGACATGAGGGAGAGTCATTAATGACATCATTTTCATTTTTAGGTGAACTAACCCTTTAAGTGTTTTAAACTATTCTCTCTTGCATTGATTTTAAATTATTTTGATTCATGTCTGTGAATGTTACTGACCTTAGACTTTCCAGTGTACAGTTTAAATCTTTCAGCACGTCACATAAGTGCTTCACTCCTTTGTTTTGTATATTATTCATACTGAAGTCCAGCATTCCCAGGTGTGATGGGTTCGATTTCAGAGCTGAAGTCAGGATGAGACACTGTTTCTCTGTAATACTGCATCCACACAGACTGAAGGCAGAAAGAGAAATAGATCAGATCTGTGTTAAGTTTGTGTGCATCAAGAGTCATTAATATAGTAGCAAAATCATGGAAAATGTATATGATCACAAACCAAAGCAAGGCACTTTGAGGATACTATTTACAATTGAGGTGATACACATACAAACCCACTGACTATTATTATTTATCAATCTTTCTTCATATCGAGAAACAACAGAATGTACAGCACTATAAATTACGTAACTTGAGTCCTGCTGTCCGAAAATAAGGTAAACAGTACACTTCAATCACAATGTAACTGCTGTACATTTTAATGACACTTACTGTAGTTTTTCCAGTTTGCATTGTGGGTTCATTAGAAGATCACTGATGTTTTTAACTCCAGAGCCTCCCATTTCATTAATACTCAGGTCCAGCTCTATCAGGTGTGATGGGTTTGATTTCAGGGCTGAAGTCACAGCAGAACAACCTTCATCTGTCATTGCACAGCATCTCAACCTACAATGAGATAAAGAGGAACAAATATCTTCATTCCACTTCATTCCATACTCAAATCCACACAAAAAAGTTCTTTGTTGTATGTGAAAGTTCCTCACCACAATCTCTCCAGTCTACAGTGTGTATCATTCAGCACGCCACATAAGTGCTTCACTCCAGTGTTTTCTATTCGATTAAAACTGAGGTCCAGCTCTCTCAGATGTGATGGGTTTGATTTCAGAGCTGAAGTCAGGATGAGACACTGTTCTTCTGTAAACCCGCAACCAAGCAGACTGAAGACAAAAAGAACAATGAATCAGATTCATGATGACCATCATACTGAAAGAGCTACAGTCATTTAGTCTGTAGTTCCAAAATACAGACGCATTTAACTCTCACACTAGTTTCCTTTCAATTATTAGCCACAGGACTTTACGTCGTGTACTGGCGTAATGGGATCTCACCTGAGAGCCCCAATCGCCTTTGTGAGGCAAGAATACAAGCCAATGGAACATTGGCGAGTGAGATTGCATCATATCCACTCCCCTTTACTCTGAGTATATAGAAGCGAGCAGCTCACTCGTTCAAGCTTTCGGTTCAGAGCCGAGTGTGATATTTCCTCTCTTCAACCTTTTTGAGTTGAAAGCCTACGGAAAGAAATGTTGGTGGTACGGCGCAACAGCGGTGGTCACGAGAGAGAGAGACTACCGCTCTGTGTACCGCTCGGCTACTCAATGAAAATTTGAACGAGTGAGTGCGAACTTGCTTCCTTATATACTCGTAGTGATTAATCAGTTACTACCAGCACTGATTATTAAACACCTAATTTTATTTGTGACAGTAAGACATTTCATAAGGTATATTGGCTATGGTAGAACCAATATAACAGGTCCATTGGTGCAATATGTTACTTACTGTAGTTTTTCCAGCTTGCATTGTGGATTCATCAGAAGATCACCAAGGTTTTCAAATCCACAGTCACCTAATTCATTCAAACTCAGGTCCACCTCTATCAGGTGTGATGGGTTTGATTTCAGAGCCGAGGTCACAGCAGCACAACCTTCATCTGTCATATCACAGTACCTTAAACTGCAGTGAGAGAAAATGAGAGCATCAAAGATAGTTTGAAAAGATAGTAAACTCATTTTGCACTTTGATTTTTATTTCAGCAGATATATAACCACAAATGTCATGTGAATTCTGGCTCTTCACAAAATACTGAGTATAAAGTAAACGATTAAGCTTGTTGATTCTTGTGTGTGAAAATTACTGACCCCAATCTCTCCAGTTTACAGTCTGAGTCCTTCAACGCATCACATAAGTAATTAACTTCTCTATTTCTCATTTGATTCTCACTGAGGTCCAGCTCTCTCAGGTGTGATGGGTTTGATTTCAGAGCTGAAGTCAGGATGAGACACTGTTCCTCTGTAATACTGCAATTAAACAGACTGAAGACAGAAAGAGAAAGACAAATAAGGTCCCAATTCATAAAACATCACGAGTTTGTCATAAAACAAACGGATGTGTTTACCCATTACAAAGGCAAAATATGGTACAAAAGGAGGACAAGGGGAGGATGAGGGATGCCAAAAGTCCTAACGACGAGAAATGATAAGAGACTGGTTTTTATACCTTGGTATTAATTAGAAGATTAGAAGAGCATACTCCCTCGGAATTATGTATTAGCTTCACAACTAACTACTGACTTGTTGTTTTAGGAAAAATTCTTAAAAATAATGGGCATTTCGGTCCTAATTTTAGGACATTAGGAGGGCCTTTCACAAAGCATTTTAGAACTAAAACTAGCTCCTTAATCTGTGAATCTTTAGGAGTAGTCATGAGGACTCCTAAATCACTTAGACAAAACCACTAACAATCCTAATGGCTGTTGCGGACCTTTCTCCCCTTTCTCTCTTCCGCTTCGCTTTCTGTCTACTTACTGTCCTATCTTAACAAAAAGGCAAAAATGCCAACAATTTATAAATAAAATATAAAATAATACACTTAGAATTTATCAAATAGAGTTAAATGATAAAATAGTGTTGTCTGAGGGGATCAAGGCTCCCAGTTTAGCCCAAACCCAGAGTTCTGTGCAGTATCCCCAGCTGAAAGTGAGGAACGGTACCTGATACCTCGATTTACAATATATCTATGATTAAATCACTGACAGCCAATCAGCCAATCATAGTTAGTAACCTTGTTGACATCAACCACAGCAATAAGTCAACCTTTACCGCTTTTTGGGAGAACTAAAAGGTGAAATAAAATGTTTTGTGAATACAGCCACAGATCTATAATGAACATCTTACTGAATTGCTAAAGTTATTTAGTCTCTGTCTAAGTCTGCTTTTTGTGATGGAATCTATCATTCGTTTTTCTTTTTTAAACTATTACATTTTTGTAACTTTTGTTTATGGTAGCCGGAGATGTTAATCTCATAATATTACAGCAGAACAACATGCACACAATCACTTAATTTTACAAAATACGTTTAATTAAATTATTTACTAGTTAGACATCCAATAAGAAATTGCAATGCTGTATAATTTTGTAAATTGGGTTCAGTGAACTTAAACGTTGCAATAGGTGATTCTGCACAGAAGCATTTCAAATTCTTATTATACTGGTTGAAAATCTCATATCCTGATAGCAATCACTGCAGTTTGTTAAATAGTCGAAATAAATGTAAAAATATATTATCGTCTGTGGAAGGCATACGACCATACAATTTTAATTCAATCATTATATTTGGTCCGAATAAAATACAATGTCCTTCCTGCCTGTCAACATGTCCTCACACCAGCTGTCCGTGCAGACATCGTACGTCATTAGCGCATATCACTAACCTCAGTCACTGAACACCGCAAAAGAAACAGCAGCCACCTTTTACAGTTCCTACCGAGTCAAAACAATGAGTTTCTGTTGTGTTCACGCCATAACTACTGTAATCAGTGACGATCTACCCGGAGCTGTTCAGTCAGATTCAGAATTATGCCTTTCCATGTCAACAGTGTCAACACCAAAATGAGTTATGCAGCAGTCAGGTAAAAAGTCTCTAATTTTTTTACATTCATTATTATTGCAATGTTATGTGCTTTGAAGCATGATGTAGTTTAACGCCGTCTCTTGTGAGGTACAGTAGTATTGGCAATGTGTGTGCGCCTTCATGTGTTTTGGAGGAGGTGTGGCTTTGGACTGCGATTTGCAGGGAAGGTGAGATCGTATGCTTTCAACGCTAGCAGGCTAGCGCTTGCATTTCCCAGATCACGTAATGCACCTAAATTTTAAATCACAGTGTAACTGCTGAACAGTATAATGATACTAACTATAGTTTCTTAAGCTTGCATTGTGGGTTTATCAGGAGATGACTGAGGTTTTCCATTCCAGAGTCTCCTAGTTTATTCCAGCTCAGCTCCAGCTCTCTCAGGTGTGATGGGTTTGAATTCAGGGCTGAAGTCACAGCAGAACAACCTTCATCTGACATATAGCAACTTCTTAACCTACATTGAGAGAAAAAGAGAAAAAACTCTTTATTTTGAAAAGCCACATGATATTTATAAACAAAAAAAAAAAGATCTCAAAAAACTACCCTGAAGACCTTTTTACGTATTATGTGGACTCGATTCTTCACGAGAAGCTTTTAAACTGTTGAAGTGATTTTAAGCATTTTGATTCTTGTGGAAGTTACTGACCTCAATCTCTCCAGTTTACAGTGAGAATCCTTCAGCATGTCACATAAGTGCTTCACTCCAGTGTTTTTTATCCGATTCACACTGAGGTCCAGCTCTCTCAGGTGTGATGGGTTTGATTTCAGAGCTGAAGTCAGGATGAGACACTGTTTCTCTGTAATACTGCATCCAAACAGACTGAAGACAGAAAGAGAAAGAGTGGTGACAGCAATTTTAGTATTGGTTGTGAAAGTGGTGGGTTACGGCTAATCCTGGAGCTGCAAGTTTTAAATCTGGCACAAGCTCCAGTTCAAAATGATAACGCGAAAACACATTTTTGGGTGCACCCGTCCCCCAGATGGGTTTGCAGCTATCGACCTGAAGGATGCGTACTTTCATGTCTTAATTTTTCCTCAAAACAGACATGCGGCGTTCGTATTAGTGCCCGACCGATAAAGGATTTTGAAGGCCGATACCGATACAAATATTTTTTGGTTTTAAAATCCGATATGCCGATATATCGGCCGATATATATATTTTTTTTTCAGAAAGGCGCAACAAAACATTAACAGATTTCCCTAACATTAGTTATTTGTAGTTATTTATGAGTTTTAACCAAAATAATATGATAATGCATTTTAAAAAGAAACTTTCGAAAAGTTTATTTTATTGTCACAACAGAACAGACTGATGATAGTGGCATTAGATAGCTTTATGGTTAGCTAGTCTATGATGAACCATAATTTAGCAATGGATAACATCATACTGCAAATTGTAAAACATACATTTTCAATATAACTGGCCAAGGAAACTTCCGCCGGCTACAAATTTTGTCGTGCTTATTTGAGTTACGAGAACTGATGGGGATGTTCTTTTAATTGTTATTCAAGCAATGTATGTATCGTGACCAACTCAACGAGTGTTGCCAACAGGAATGGTGTAGAGTGCCCTCTGGTGAACAAACTACACAACACTCATGACATGGTTCAAGCGTGTTTCGTCCGTTTTTATTTTATTTTTGAAATATTCATTTATCGGCCATTATAACTGCCGATACCGATAGTTTGGAAAATGCCTAATATTGGCAGATAATATTGGCCTGCCGATATATCGGTCTGGCTCTAGTTCGTATTCTCAACTACCTTAACGACTGGCTCATCTTGGCTCAGTCGCGAGAACACAGGGACATGGTGCTCAGTTACCTCAGCCAGTTGTGCCTTGGAGTAAACTAGGAAAAGAGCAAATTCTCCCCTGTACAAAGGATCTCTTTTCTCGGTAAGGAGACTCAGACTCACACCTCACAGAGGAAAATGCTCGGTCAGTGTTGAACTGCTTAAATTCGTTCAAAGGCAGGAGAGCGGCCTGTAAAGCCGCTAGGAATGCTTCATATGAGCCAACTTCAGCAATGGCTTCAGGATTGAGTCCTGAGTAGGTGTGGCAGAGCGACACGCACCACTACCCTGTACTTTCGCAAACCTTCAGACCGTAGTCCGACCCTTTGTTTCTACAGGCAGGACTTCCCCTAAAAACAAGTTTCCAGGCATGCTGTGGTTTTCTCGGATGCCTCTGCCACCGTCTGGGGGTCCACGTAAATAGGGGCACGCAGTTTCGGGTAGCTTGACAGCATTGGCACGTCAACTGCCTTGAGTTGCTAGCAGTACGTCTCACGCCGGGCCCCTTTGAAGTGTAGCAACTTACATGGCATGCACATACTGGTCCGTGCTGACAGCACTGTGACCGTTGCGTGCAACAACCGTCGGTGGGTCTACACTCCCGCCACAGTTGGCAACTTGCCTGGCCTCTCCTCTGGAGTCAGATGCATCTGAGGATCTGCTCAATCGTGCAGCCGACAAGCTGTCATGACAGCATGCACTTCAGAGAGAGAGAGTAGCAACTCCATCCCCAGTTGGTCCAGCTGATTTGGAGATGCATCGGAGCCACTCAAGTAGACCTGTTTGCCCCTCCAGGACACATCGCAATGCCAGTTGTTTTACTCTCAGACTGTGGGGATCCCCAGCATGGATGCACTGGCACACAACTGGCCCCAGGACCTATCCAAGTATGCGTTGGACACTGTGGAAAGTCAGGGAGGATAGGAGTAGGTATTGCTAATTGCGCCCTATTGGCCAAAAACTGACCCTGGTTCCCAGAATTCGGGCTTCTCACAACAGCCCCTCGCTGGCGCAATCCTCTGAGGAAGATTTGGTTATTTCAGCAAACAGTTTCGTAAATTTAACTTAACAGCATACAGTTACATTTCTATTTAACATTCAACGGAAATGTGCGCGTGCATTTTATACACTTACATTATGTTCCAAGCAATAAATGCTCGTCCTTGAATAAGCGATGTTTTATTTCTGTTTACGTTTCAAGTGCAGCCAAAAAACATAAATGTCGACTCATTTTATTTCAATTGTATCTGAAAGTCCCCAGAGCCAATTATTCACTTTATGAAGTATATTAAATTCGATATCTCAGAGACCAATTTCGAGACCGATTCTTTTTTAACCAATTTGTTTAAATAAACTGGTACACAATTAATAACATTGAATGATTCATTGGTGAATTCGACTGATCAAGAATCTCAGCATGACTACTTACTGATTCAAAGATAAGACATAGCAAGATAAAATAAACAAAAAACATCTGAATTTTGTCTCAAATTAAGTGCGCTCTAGACTAATTGAAATCTATTTAAGCTCTATCTTATTTGTCTGTCATTAGACACCTCTCTTTTGTAGATTTGTAACTGGATTGATGACATTCGCTCATCAGTACAAGCACAACTCGGACCTACACCAACTACGAACAAAGTCTCTATCAAGTATACCTATTGAAGTCGAATGAGCCAATCAGAGTAAGTGTGGGGCGGGCGACACATAGAGCTGCAGCCAGGTGTACTTGGCCTATGTTAACTTACTAGTAGATTATGTAAGATGTTACACTCACTGAATTGTGTTGAGTTTACAGTGTTCATCCTGCAGTAGAGCAGCAATCTGATTCACTCGTGTCTCTCCTAGTTCACGTCCACTCAGATTTAGCTCTCTCAGGAGTAATGGGTTTTTACCAAGAACACTATTCACATACTGACAGGCTTCATCTGCAGCAGCACCCAAAAACCTGAAGAAGGGAAAATGAAGCAGGATTCAATTTGGTGTCCCCTGCATGACAACACGTTAAACATTGGGTATTGTATGAGCAAGTTTTGTGAAACACTTACGATAGACAGTGTAGGAGCCATTTATACCTTCACCTTTTGTGGATAGGTTAATATTGGTATTACCTACTCTAGCCACTTGGTGGGAGTGTTGCACTGGGTGTGACATCACTGGAAATTAAGTATATTTACAGCCAGGTGTGGTAATCAGTTAGGTATGGTGTGGATGGTGAGGAACACACGGTTCTTACCATAGCCGTGAGCACCCACTTTACCAACAGCACGACAGCACTTTAATATTTAGCACTGGGTGAAGTACCATTTTAATGTAAATTATTCCCTTTCATACTTTTATAATAAACGGGAACACCACCCAAAAGAGAGCAAATGTTTGGACTCTGCAATTTCTGCTACGCGTTGAGAACATCATGCCATCTATGCCGAGACCTATAGGATAGCCTCAACAGTGTGCGTTTAGTCTATGACATTTGTTTATTGTATTGTTTTTTTTACCCCTGTTATCTCTGTGAAGCTGCTTTGAAACGGTCTTAAATAAATGTGACTTGACATGCTTTCCATTACTATACTCCAATGGAAAACCAAAATGTGCCCACACAGGAGACTTAAATTTTTCCGGGGGGTCTGCAATTTCAATATGATGCGGAGTTGCCATTCCCGCAAAATTGCTAATGTAAACTGTTTGGTTACCAGTAAAGTGCATTATATGGAGAAAAGTCCTGGAGTGTTTTCATCAAAAACCTTAATTTCTTTTCGACTGAAGACAGAATGACATGGATGACATGTGGGTGAATAAATTATCAGCAAAAGTTTTTTTTTTTTTTAAAGTGAACTACTCCTTTAAAGTGTACAACGTACAATTTAATCGAATGTCAATGAAGAAAAATTTGTTGTCTGCCATTAGGTAAAGTGATAGCTGGGCCGGGGCATGTTCAGTGTGACATTAGAGTATCTAGGTTCGTATCGTGGGTTGTGTATTGCCTTTTTCTATAAATAATTCTCCTGAATATCTAATATTTTGTATTGTTTCATAATGTCTCACCTCAGTGTCTTCAGTTGACAGTTTGGATCCAGTAGTAAATCACTGAGCTCCTGCATTCCTGATTCTCCAGGATCATTTCCTGTGAGATCCAGCTCTATCAGATGTGAAGGGTTTGATCTCAGAGCTGAAGCCAGAGCTTTATAACCTTCTTCTGTGATACTGCACTTTGAGAGTCTATAACAGGATTCAAAATTCAACATTCAGCTGATTAAGCAGTTTATTCTAGATCTAGAAATTACCTGAATATGCTTTAATCTAAATCAACTTACCTAAAAATCAACCTACCTCAAACCTAATCTAAACAGTTTGAAGATTGCAAGCAAAATTATAATTGTTGCCTAAATTTGAATACCAGAGTTTGTTTGCAACAATATGGATAAGCCGACTTCTCATGTGGATAATACTTTGTTTAATCAACCATCTGGTGACATCGATACTTAAATATATTGCGGCGGAACTTTTCTCATTGCGATTATGTCACTGAGCCACTGCCGACCCCTCAATCTCCCAAAGTATATTATTTACTATCCTCGGCAGAAGTATATTCAGAGCGGGTCTTGACGGATTTATATATATGACGACACAGATTCAATATAATGGTTTTGGTCGTCCACACCACGTCCTTCAAGAAGTTAAGACAGACTGTTGTTCACAGTGGGCTTGCCAACTTTTTGCACTTTTACAGGTTTGCATGATATGTCCCCTTTAAACTGTGCCTGAAAGAAGCATCAACAGCCTTCACAATAAAAGTCTCACTTCTGTAAAACATGCATCTGTTGTTGTTTCTTTGACTGCACACCCAGTCAAAATGGTCTTATGACCCTTTAGTTGAGATTTTAGTCTGTTTTAGTCTCTCAAACACAGCTTACCTAATAATCTCCAATGTACATTTTATATTCTCCAATCCAGTGCAAAGCAGCTTCACTCCTGAGTCCTGTAGATTATTGTTGTTCATGTTCAGCTCTTTCAGACTGGTGTCTGATTCAAGAACTGTAGCCAGAGCTGAACAGCTTCTCTCTGTTAAGTCGCAATCATTTAGCCTACAAGGGAAATTTCACATCACAAAAACAGACAAATACTAAATATATTTTCCATTATTTTTACATGAATAGTAAAATAAGGGTGAGCTACACTGACATTATGCGTAAACTAACTACTTCTACTATTAGTATTTTTGATTCAGTGACAACTTTGCTAAACAAATCAAACAAGCATGTATGAATTGTTTTAAAAGGTTTAAAGCTTCAACAACAATGAGTTATACATTTGAAAGTGCTATTCTATCAACTTGATGAGGTGTCTTTAGGTGGAGAATATGGAGGTTAATGATTTGATAATTTAGGTAATTGGCAAAACCTAATGTCTTTCATTGCAGTCAAAGTTGGAGTAGAAATAACTATAAACTGATGTTGACAAAATGATATAATGTACATAACTTACAGAGCTCTTTTAGAGTTTTTGATTACTGCCAACAGTCTAATAAGACACTCGTCTGATTTCTTTAATTTCTGAAGTTCAAACTCCCCCAGCTCTTCCTCTGATGTCAGTAACACAAAGACCAAAGCAGACCACTGGGCAGGTGAAAGATCAGCAGATGAGAGACTTCCTTTGCTAAGGTGGCTTTGAATGTCTTTCACCAGAGTTTGATCATTCAGTTCATTCAGACAGTAGAACAGATTGATGGATCTCTCTGGAGACAGATTATCATCTAATTTCTGCTTGATGTACTGAACTATTTCTTTGCTGCACTGGTCATTGAATTCTTGCTGTATCAACAGTCCTCGTAAAAGCAGCTGATTGGACGGGAGTGACAGACCGAGGAGGAAGCGAAGGAAAAGGTCCAGGTGTCCAGTTTCACTCTCGAGCGCCTTGTCCACTGCAGTCTTGAGCAAATCAATCATGGCTTCATTGTTGTTTTCCAGTTCTGTAGACTCTTGATCAAACACACTTTTCTTGTTGATGTGTAGAAACAGATGAGCATAAAAGGCAGCAAAAAACTCTTGAATGCTCAAGTGAACAAAGCAGTACATGGTACCAAGAACGATCCCTCTTTCCTCCTTGAAGATCTGGGTACACATGCCTGAATACACTGATGCTTTAAAGACGTCAATACCACAGGATTCCAGGTCTGATTCATAGAAGAGCAGGTTGTTTCTTTCCAGGTGATGAAATGCCAGTTTCCCCAGTGAAAGGATGGTGTCTTTATCCCAAGAAACATCTGGTGTGTCTTCTCCATACTTTCGTTTGCTCTGCTGGATCTGAAAGCGGAGAAAGTGTGTGTACATTTGTGTCAGAGTCTTGGGAGTGTCTTCAGTTTTTGATTCCTGCTGTGTTTTAGAGGCTTCCAGGGCCTGATTGCTTCTCAGATCATTATTTCTTTTTTCTTCCAAAATGTTCTGGAGAACTGTGGCTGAAATCCAGCAGAAGACTGGGATGTGGCACATGATAAAGAGACTCTTTGATTGTTTGACGTTGTCAATGATTTCATTGGCCATTTTCTCATCTGTGAATCTTTTTCTGAAGTACTCTTCCTTTTGTGCATCATTGAATCCTCGTATCTCCGTCACCCGGTCGATACATTCAGGAGGAATCTTACTGGCAGCGGCTGGTCTGGTGGTGATCCAGATGAGAGCAGAAGGAAGCAGATTTCCCTTGATGAGGTTCGTCAGGAGAACATCCAGAGAGGTTGGTGAGGATACGTCACGCCACATCTCATTACTTTCAAACCTCAGAGGAAGGCGACATTCATCCAATCCATCAAGGATGAACAGGACTTTGAAATTATTCCTTTTTGTAAAGGAATTCAGTCCTTTTGTTTCTGGGAAAAACTGAGTTATAAGGTCCATCAAACTTGGTTTTTCTTTCTCCTTTAAGTTCAACTCTCTGAATGGAAGAGGAAATATGAAGTTGATATCTTGATTTTCTTTTCCTTCAGCCCAATCCAGAACAAACTTTTGCACAGAGACGGATTTCCCGATGCCAGCAACTCCTTTTGTCAGAACAGTTCTGATCTCCTTGTCTTGTTCAGGTACTTCAAACAGATTTTTGCATTCAACCAGTACTTCTTGTGATTCAGAACGTCGGGAAGCAACTTCAATCTGTCTTACCTCATGTTCAGAATTGACCTGTTCACTGCCACCCTGAGTGATATAGAGATCTGTGTAGATGTTATTCAAAAGTGTAGAATCACCTTGCTTTGCAATTCCTTCAAAAACAAATTGATACTTCCTCCTTAAGCCACATTTTAGCTGATGACCGAAGACAAGCATATCTAAACAAACAAACAAACAAACAAAAAAACAGTTTCAGTTTTAATTTTCTCTCCTACATTTATAAGTGATAATCTGACAGGTCATGAGTCTCTTACTTTCTAGATTATCAGCAGCTTCATCTTGCTTCATCTCTCTCAGGTAGTGTAGAACGAGATCAAGAGCTGCTTCTTTGATACCGCATCTACTTTGATTTAAGTCTTTCATCAAGTATTGCGTGTTCTCGTTTTGTAATATTTTCTTGAACTTTTCCAGCTCCTTCTTCAGAAATGTTATAATTTTGCTCTCAAGATCCTACAAAGGACGAGAAAAATAAGGCAAAAAACCAACAACTATTTAACCAAATTATAAATCCAAATTTAAATATTGATAAAAATAGTTATAGATAAACAGGTTAATTTGCTGTCATTTCAATGAATAGAAATACATGACTTTCACATTTTCATTCTTATATAATGCATTCTTTAAAAAAATTGTTCTCTTACCTGGAAGATCACTGAGAGACTGTCTTTGAAATTCTTGTGGTTCCCGTGAGTCTCATATTTAACCCTGTAAAAAGAAAAAAAACTTGTAATTTTTTTTAGCAAACAGTAAAAAAAACTCAAATGAACACTTGATAAATAAAGGTTTATGATAGGCATTCATCGAAACTCTTTTTAACACAGTCTGTGTGTCCAAGAATAAAACACATGAAATACCTTTTGGTAGATGATGGTTTTTCCACACCGAAGTTTATTTCGAAATCTTTTGACTGGTCACTCTTCACAGACGCAGAGCTGCACACATTTGAGTCTGATCTTTTTCTAATGAATGACCAAAAATGTTGCAAACAGTTAATTAAATGCAGTATAGTTTAGCATTTTTCCATCTATGACTATTACATGTTTGGTTGCATGGTTTTCCATAGTGAATTTAGGTATTGACTGCCTGTGTAATTGTATTACTCTTACAGAGTTCAACAAAGGTCATAAGTCTGTTTTATGATTTGTTTTAATTACTTAAGTTTTATCATACACCATTGTGGAAAAAATAGCTAACACAATATAATGTAAAACATATGAAATACCTTTTCACTATTGTTCTCTTAATGAATTTCAGCATGTCACCATTTGAATGGTCACTCTTCACAGAACCATGTAAGCCTGATCGTTTCCTAATGACACAAACAGATGAGAGAAACTTTACTACTTGTATCTGATGTCGGCAAACACTCCCTCAAGTCATTCACAGAAACATACATGTAATGGCTTAAGAGTTAACGGTCATTCATATTTACTGGCCCGGCACATTTTTATAAACAATTTAGGGCCATATTTACTAAAGAGCGCAAATTAGCGCAATTCTATAAAAATGCCAATGTGAGTGGATATTTCGGCGGGTGATTTACTGACAAAATGCACACACACACACACAGAACACAGCGTCAAAATGTAATTTCCATAATGACCAATGCAATCTACCAAGAGCAGCTCAAATTAGTGTCTGCTAAAGGAGAGTGTGCTGGTGCACGCTGTTAGTAAATCTAGACTTTAATGTTCATAAAGAGTTGAAGTTATTTATGTGGAATCATTTAGGTGTCTGCATACCTAGTGCTGAGGTTCAGTGTGCTCATGTCTAGAAAATAACTGTCCTGAATTGAGAAACACTTACATGTTCACTCCAATGAGCATCACCCATTCATTATTTTCACAGATAGTGATGAGGCATTTGCACAAATTGTATTTATAAAAATTCATATAAATTTATAACACAACTTTAGCACTTAGAGGATTAGTTCACCCAAAAAAGAAAATTCTGTCAGTATTTACTCACCCTCATGTTGTTCCAACCCTGTAAGACCTTCGTTCATCTTTTCGGAACATGAATTAAGATATTTTTGATGAAATCTGAGAGCTGGATCATTCCTCCATACTAGTCCATAGGCTTCTTGAGGGATTGAAACTTGACAACCTCGAAAAGTTATTAAAGACATTGTTAAAATAGTCCAAGTGACTACAGTGGGTCAATCTTATCTTTATCAAGCGACGAGAACACTTTTTTTGCACAAAAACAAACATAAATAACCACTTTATTTCAGCTATTAATTTACTTCTCTTTGGGCCTCAAGTCAGTTAAATGTCACACGTAGGCTCACTATTGGCCGACGCTGGTCATGTGTGTGAT
Source organism: Pimephales promelas (assembly GCF_016745375.1). Next base: position 1,130,845 of record NW_024121132.1, read on the forward strand.
GCGTGTGACGTACAACAACAGATCGCCCAGAGAGAAGGAAATGAATAGTTGAAATAAAGTTGTTATTTTTGTTTGTTTGGGGGTTTTTTGCACAAAAAGTGTTTGATAAACTCAAGATTGACCCACTGTAGTCACTTGGACTATTTTAACGATGTCTTTAATAACTTTTCTAGGCCGGCAAGTTTCAATCCCTCAAGAAGAATATGGACTAATATGAAGGAGTGATCCAGCTCTCAGATTTCATCATAAATACCTTAATTTGTGTTCCGAACATGAACGAAGGTCTTACGGGGTTGGAACAACATGAGGGTGAGTAAATACTGACAAAATTTTCATTTTTGGGTGAACTATCCCTTTAACACTACTGTAATCTAACCCTGGCAAAAACCTTGAATATCCAGTTGTGTTCTCTGAAAACAGTCTTACCTGAGTTTCTTTGATGAAAACATTTTAGAGTGTCCTTTCCTCACTCCTCTGATACACTGCAGCTAAACTGGTTTGTGAAAACACTCAGTCCTTCAGTATGACCTCAAGAAGACAATGTTACTGAGATGAAAAGCATAGCAGTCATTACAGAAAATAGTGAAGAAAGAAACTAGCTATTTAAAATAAAGTTGGTTACAACTAAGCAGAATAACCAAAACTGTCTTAATCTTGAACGGCTCTTAATATAAATTCACGGAGAATAGGCATTATAAATACTGTGCTTATATTTTTTTTTGTAGGCTATGAAAACTGAACCTGTTCGTTTTATGTAGGCCTATTGCAGTTCTGACTGTCATCTGATGATTGCTTCGTTCGCAAATAGGACTATTTCATTATTAATAAAACTAACCTTACAGAGGTCTAATGTGTACGAAGTCAACGGAATAATTAAATTGAATAATAGGACATTTTGTTACGTTTAAATATTTGAAAAAAATATATTAGTGAACATTCACTAGGCTTAATGTACGTCACTGGAAATGTCTGGTGGTAAACAACACAATTTGTAATCAAAAGTGTAGCCTTCTAAATGAGAATTTAGAAATACTTCAAACACTCGTTTTTACTTCTTGGCGCGTGGTACGAATCCAAAGCAAACTCTAGCTTGCGGTGAAACATTCCGTGCCATTGACTGATGTATGTTTGTAGTCGTTGGTAAAAATTAACAACATTTACGATTCATTCTGATGTCATCTTTTGCCACAGTAGTTGTGAACAGCGATTTAAAACATTGAGCGCGAAAAAGAAAACAAATCCCGGATGTCTCGCGAAAACACATGTATTGAGTAGATAAATGCACATACATGTCCGTAAATGGTAAACGTGTCGCCTGCCCTACACTAATGAACAAATCAAACAAGCAACGCGTTATCCTGAAGTCTCTTTACATGTTTTTTTTTTTTTTTTGTGTATATTTCGCTTACTTTCGTTTCCGTGTGTGTGTGTGTGTGTGTGTGTGTGTGTGTGCGTGTTTGTGTGTCTGTGTATGTGTGTTCGAACAGATTCATACCGCCACTTACAGGAATGGAGCATGGAATTCTACTACACACATTTCTAAAGCACAGACTGCTCAACCTAAAATGTAAGAATGTAAAATTCATATAAGAACTTTTTAATGTCTTTATATTATTCAGGTTCATATACCAAACTCGATAAAATGTAATATGCATGTACACCTACATACATAGCCTACTTTTTATACAATTTATACAACATAAATTTAAAAACAAATATAAATTCATAAATGTAGCCCTAATTTACAAATGTAAGCACAATGTAAAATGTATAAAATGTCAAATTAAATAATGGTCTAATATTTTAAAATATATACAACAATGAGACATATTGTTAATACACATTCAAATTTGAAAAGACAGCCCAAAAATTAACATTCACACTTCAGACTCAATATTACAATATTATTACAACAATATTATTTCATATATCTGAGTGTTAAAGAGTGTTAATCAGAATTAGCAATATTTTAATTGCTCCATTGTGGCTCATGAATTTAATCACAACATCATGATTTATACAACATCAGGCTTTATACAGAACTCCCAGACCCCCGCTGACTTGAGCAATCTTTTCTCACACCAGACTTGTCATTAAGTGCTTGACCTTTAGAAAAAAGACAATTATAATTTGTATGAATACCAAACCAATTTTTCATTCAACATAACTTGTATACACATACGTTTCTATTGAAGTTTATACGTTTCTAAAAATATATATATATGCATACATATTTTTTTTTAGAGATTGACTTGATTGATCTGGCAAAAGTGAGACAGCACCAGTATTTTCTTCTGCATGGCACATACCCTGCTGGGTCAACAAAACAACAAGTTTTTAATAAAAAGTAGAACAGAGAATTGCATTGTCAAGTGTAAGAATTAATATTGTCATTAAGGTGTCATGCAATGCAATCCGATAATACTATATCAGCCTGTGAGCGAAACAGGCATAAGCCCGTTGACATAAGTGCATTTCGAATTATTTTAATGTCATATGTTATACAAACATTTAAGGGAGGAAATTGACAAACTTTCCACATATCAGCTTTCTAAGGCCTGAAATATCACTGTGAGCGAGCAGTATAAGGGTTCAACCAAAAATCCGGTCATTATTAACGTGCTGCACTAACTTCTACAATAAAAAAAAACACATTTTCTTTCTGATGAAAGTGACTTGACCGCACCTGCAATTCTCATTCAAATTAAAGTCACAATACAGAACTGACCTAAAGTCAATTAAAGCCATATATTAAATCACGGGATCACAGAAGCACAATTATTTCAAGTTTGCTGAATTTATGTGACTAATGACTTCAAACCACTTCTTCGAGACAGAGGATTTGCAAATGCAGTTTTACGCCCCCACAGATAGTAATCTCATCTCTTGCTGAAAAGTGTTTGGTGTAGTGATTCAGTGACTGATGCTGACGATGTTAGTGGTTTAGATGGTCTGTGGAGTTTCATTATGGTTGTAAGGAGCAGAAAACCAGTTATTTTAACATCCAAAGGACAGTGAGAGACTTGACCAGGCCAAACATCTGAAGATCAGTAGGCCTATATGTGCACTAAAATAGTCATGATGAGAGATAAAGATCAACCTAAGAGCAGGTTAGAAAATAAACTGAAGATCGGACTAATGTTCACACATTTATTTTTATGACAGCGCTGCTCAGGTCTTTTTCTCATTTCACACTCCGTGTTTTATTCTGAATCTTCTCAGTGTTTTTAATGGCAACATCCACGTCCATGACGCATTTAAGTTGTCACCTTTTAAAATACATATTGCATCTATAGTTTTCTTGTGAATAACGTAGTAGTGTCTCTTATACATTCTCGATTAAAGTGTCTAAAGTAAATAACTAAAGTTATTTTTTTTTAAATAAAATAATGCAATCTGAAAACACCACATTCTCAAGTGTTTGTTTTTTTATCACTTTTTATATTAGATTTCACTAGTCATTCAGCAAACTTTACAATGAAAAACTGTTCATGGATATTTGATCTAACAGACTAAACATGAAAAAAAAAGAATAATAAAAAATAAACACAGTTGAGTGATGGTGCTGTGCTTGCATGACAGTCTTTTTCCTGATCAAGAATGAGGCCAAACAATTTAAAGATTATATGTTTATTTTGATATGGTAAAAAAAGAGGCATAAAGTAACAAAAATAGCATGAAATATTCTGCAAGTACATTTTTGAACATCTCTTTTATGAACTTTTACACTAAAGATTTATTACACTAAAATATCACAGCGAGCAAGAGAGAGAGAGAGAAACTACTTTATATTAACAGACTTTACTACCTTTTCTGGGAATGACATGAGGGTGCATAATTTATACAGACAATTAAGAATTTAGATAATGATTTAAATAATGTTTTGGGGTGAACTGTCCATTTAATTGAGAACATTAAGCTAAATGCAGTATTAATAAATTTTTTTAAATCAGTTTCTCTAAAAAAAAAAGTGTTTCGCTCAAAATGCTTTTTTTTTTGCTCTCAATGCCAAGCGAATAATATAATGCACATTCATTCATGAATATAAGAGCTATTTTTTGTTTAATCTTCAGTGATGCTGAACTTAATCAGCCAGCTACCCATCAAGTTGTGTGATAACTGAACAAATGGTGTAATGGCCCCGCCCATGACACAATTTTCACAGAGAAAGGAAAACCACTATGGGAAAACCCTGACACAAGAGCAAGAAATTGCAGCGAGAGCAAAGAAACACCTTTTTTTAGAGAAAATGTTTTCACACTGATAGTAAAAAAATATAAATTTGATAATTTTTTTTAATCAATAGATATTTTTTTTTTCTTGTAATATGACACAATCATAGCTCCACATGCTTTAGGCTGAATTCTATTTTGAAATGTGCAGTGCTACACCTTATTTTTAACATAAGAGTAGGTGCAATCTACATACTTCTGCTTAGTTATTTTAGCTGTAGAAAAACAGTCCGTTATGTTGATAAGCTGTATCTATTATTTTAATGCGTCACTGTAATCACTGTTTGCAGAGCAAATAGGTTTACCATACTGTACTTTTTTATTCGGTTTTTAAACTTTTTACCTATAGCATTGAATGAATAAAACTCAAAGCTTGAATGAGTTTGCTTTTGAAAAAAAGAAATAATCTTTGAAATGATATTTACTCAAAGGAGTTCTCGTGATATATTGACACCAGGGATTCATGGATCTTCATTTGGTTGATCAGTGTTTGTTGCTGCGATCTGCACAGTCTTCTTCCGTGGAAGATTTCTGGTTCTGAATTCACAAACCAGAACGACCATCACAGCCACGCCCACCAGAGATGAGAGAGCCAATCGGATAACGGCTTCAGTGAAACTACAACAGCGACTTTCTTAAGAGAGAAGAAATGAGCAATGTTAGAAAACATATATAATTCATGTTTGGGAAACACAGATATTTGATAGAATATTTGAATATTTGATAACAAATCGGTTATTTAAAAGCCACATTTTCCAGGTGATTGTAACAAAATACTGTGAAGGACTGTTACTTTCTGAACCGGGACCATATTTGTTTTCCATATTACCAATATATATAAGTTTCGATAATATGCTCTCAATGGCAAATTCGAAAAATCGATTGCATGCATTTTTAAATGCTCATGACAAACGTCTCACAGCTGTAGGCCTATTTATTTTCTTCAAATAATTTGCATAAAATTTCTTGATGCTTTTGGATGCTCTCAGTGTAAGCTTGCTGTAACCTGCTGCTCACTTTTTCTTCAAAAACTGTTAGGCACTGCAGTTACTCACATGTGAGTGGCAAAAACACTGAGTAGCTGCCGCGAAAAACAAATTTAGTTTAAATTGATAAAATAGTTTGTTTTAGTCGCATTTTAGTCGCATGTTTCCCCTATTAAATCCAGTCACGCAGCAGATCTTTCGCCACTCTCTTGCTGAGGGTGGTTGTTCCGGCGGGAAAGTGACGTCAATGCATTCCCTCTATATAACTAGGAAGTCGTGAAAAGTTTACCTTTATGGAAATTAAGCTCCTTTTGCAATCTAGTGACAATTGAGTTTGTCAAAACATGACAGTGTATTTAAGGAGAGACTTAAAATTCAACCACATTCATGTTTAGGCCCCAAAACAATCTGTCAATCGTCTTTATTTACCCAGACAGCAACATAGTGTAGGCCCAGATCCGACCCATCAGGTAAATGTTAATTGTTTTACGCCTTGTTTTACGTGTTAAAAGGTGAATACACAGACAGCAAAATAGTGTCTGCCCAGATCCGGCCCACATCTGGTACTTATGGATTCAACGTGTACCAGATGTGGGCCGGAGCCGATACTGTTGATATCTGGGTATATATATATCGAATAATCCAGCATGTACTCACCACAGACAATAAGATTGAATATGTTGAGCGGCGTCTCTGATCTGGTTGTTTTGACTTGATAAAGCCCAGAGTCTGTGGTTCTGATGTCGGTGATGGTCAGAGATCCGGTTTGATCCAGTTTCAGTCGACCTATGAATCTCCCATCAGCACTACCATTATAAAATTTCGGTTCATTGTTCTGTCTATTGATTTGAGCAATGAGAATGTCTTTATGTCCAAAATTCCACCTTATCTGATCATCTTTTTTTATGTTAGTAACATTAGGCTTTAAAATGACAGATTCTCCCTCCATCACTGACACTGACTTCACTTCATCTGCACTGCCAAAAACACCTGCAGAACAAACAGAGAGGATTGCTTCAAACTAATTTGATATTGTTGTTTTTTTTAAATAGTGCAACACAAACATTTGACACTATTGAATGCATGCATAATTGAAATAAGTTCACATTTTCAAACAAGTGGGATTTATTTTGCATGAGTTATGAATCAGATTGATTGATTTACAGTCATCATAATTTATACACTCTCAGAAAAAAAGGTACAAAAGCTGTCACTGGGGCTGTACCTTTTCAAAAGGTACACTTTTGTACGCAAAGGCTGCATATTGGTACCTTAGTGGTACATATTAGCACCTAAAATGGACATATTACCACCTGAAAAGGACTTAGCTCATGAAATTGACATGTTAGCAATTAAAATGTGCATATTAACACTTAAAATGTACATATTAGTACCTCAAATGTACATATTACCACCTAAAATAGACATATTATCTCATGAAATGGACATATTACCTCCTGAAATGGACATATTAGCACCTAAAATGTACATATTAGCACCTAAAATGTACATATTAACACTTGAAATGTTCATATTAAAATTTAAAATGTACATATTAGCACCCAAAATGTACATATTACCACCTAAAATAGACATATTATCTCATGAAATGGACGAGCCCGCAATGGACATATTACCTCCTGAAATGGACATATTAGCACCTAAAATGTACATATTAACACTTAAATGTACATATTAACACTTAAATGTACATATTAACACTTGAAATGTTCATATTAAAATTTAAAATGTACATATTAGCACCCAAAATGTACATATTAACATCTAAAATGTACTTATTAGCTCATGAAATGGACAAAAGTTTATCTTTTGAAAAGGTACAGCCCCAGTGACAACTTTTGTACCTTTTTTTCTGAGAGTGTAACATATTCTTATTATAATTGAAATAGTAAACTGTTCACCTTAAAACAAGTAGAACTTACCAACTAAACACCACAAGCACAAATGGAGGAAAATCGGGTGGATCATTTTCTTCAGCAGTTTGAACGTCAGAACAGTTTCAAATAACGAAAGACTTGATTCTACCGTCAGATGATCTGAAGATGAAAGAGATGTCTGAGCTAAAGTGCTCAGTGTGAATAAATACCTTTCAGAGTCTGAACGCCTTCTCACATGACTTATAAAGGAAGTCTAAGGTACTGCAGATTATTGGTCCTCCATGAGATATTTTAAGATTGGTTTGACTTCCCCTATATGCCAGTGTAGGGCCTAATATGTGTATGTGCATTATGATGTGATCTTTCTTGGCCAATTTTGACCTCAGACCACCTGACACATTCTGGTTACATTTTATTATAAGGTGTTGTTTTTACGGCATAATCATATATTTAAGTAGTGCGAAATATTAATTAACAACATGTATTTTGGGTTCAGGTATAGACTCTTTTACAGTTGGTAAGCATGGTGATGTTTTTTTGTGGGCGGAGCTTAGGTGGAGGCAGAAAGATCCATCTGGCCGCTTCACTAATGGCCTGACTTCTACACCTACCTTATAGAGAAACCGATCATAAATAGAAACTGTATTGTATTGTATTTATTTATTTCTTCGGTCAGTCATTTAGAAATCATGTCATAAACACGTAACACAAAAGAGAGAAAAAAAAAATATAAAAAAAAAAAAAAAAAAAAAAAAATAACACACATAAATACTGACCGAAGGGGTTTAGGCTGAAGTCAAGACTTATTTTGCCTAACCCCTTTTACAACAACAACAACTTATCCTGACTATTACAATAACATGTAGACACTAAAAAATTAATCCTCAACAATCAAAATTATGTCATACTTCCACTATCGCTTACTTTTCTTATATTCTTCATTCAAGTGTTCTATATTTTTCCATAATGTTCAACTTATATCTTTTCTTGAATCCCTTAATAGTTTTAGAGCTCTTAAGTTGAATAAGAAGACTGTTCCATAAATCCACTCCTTTAACTGATAAACATCTTCTCTTGGTATTACTCTTAGCCATGGGTTTTTGTAACAATTCAGTTCCTCTGAGGCTATATCTCGATTCTCTAATTCGAAACATCTCTTGTAAACAGTGAGGAAGCTTGAAATTGTAAGCCTTGTACATCACAACTGCTGTGTAAACATCAACAAGATCGTGCAATTTTAATATATTTAATCTGATAAAAAGTGGATTTGTTGGAGCAAGATATTCAGCATAACTAATCACTCTAATAGCTTTTTTCTGTAATAAAAAAATCGGTTGTATGATAGTTTTATAGGTATTCCCCCATATTTCCACACAATAACTAAGGTATGGAAAAATGAGAGAATTATACAATATATATAAGGCTTTTTGATTCACCGAGTTCTTTATTTTACACAGTATGGCAATAACTTTTGAAATTTTATTCTTTAATATATTAATATGCACCTTCCAATTTAACCTATCATCAATATTAATTCCCAAAAACTTTATTACATACACCCTTTCAATTTCTACCTCCCCTATTTTGAGTCGACATAGTTTGTTTGCTACCTTGTTTCCAATTACAATATATTTAGTTTTTTTCAGATTTAAGGAGAGTTTATTTGCTTCGAACCATTTTCTAAGACTCTCAAGTTCAGTTTCTACTGAATTCAAAAGTAGCTGAAGGTCTTTTCCCGAAGCATACAAACTAGTATCATCAGCAAATAATATACATTGCAATTTATCAAGGACTTCACAAATATCGTTAATGTACAGAATAAATAGTTTAGGCCCCAAAACGGAGCCCTGAGGAACACCGTGAGTTATTTTTGCCTCCAGTGAACGGATACCATTTATATGTACATACTGATTACGATCACTTAAATAACTTTTGAGCCAGGTGTGTGCTACGCCCCTGACACCATACTTTTCTAATTTATTTAAAAGCAATGAATGATCTATAGTGTCAAAGGCCTTACTAAGATCAATAAAGACACCAACAGCATACTCACTGTTTTCAATTGATGTTGATAACTGTTCTACTAGTTCAGTAACTGCCATTGAAGTTGACCTGTTGGGTCTAAAACCATACTGATGTTCACTTAACAAATTGTGCTTAGCTATAAAATCATCAAGTCGTTTCACAAATAATTTTTCCAGTATTTTTGAAAACTGCGAAAGTATTGAGATCGGTCTATAATTGGTAAACTGTTGCTTATCTCCATTTTTAAAAATAGGTATCACTTTAGCAGTTTTCATCTTACTCGGAAAGATACCCGTTGAGAAAGACTGATTACATATATATGTTAGCGGAGAAACAATACAATCAATGATATCTTTCACAAGGACCATATCAATGTCCGATTCATCTGTTGTTTTTTTGGTCTTAAAGGAAAGTACAATATTCATGATTTCTCTCTCACTAACACTTTCAATGAAAAGTGAGTTTAAATTATTTTTAATGTGAATTTCTTTGAATTCTTTTGCATTGTTAGATTGCACAATTTCATTGGCTAACTTAGGCCCAACATTGACAAAAAAATTATTAAATGCATTTGCAATTTCATTTTTTTCACTGATGGTTGTATTATTCACTATGAAGTGATTAGGATATTCTTCCTTTTTTTTCCCATTCCTGATAATACCATTCAAAACCCTCCAAGTACCTTGGATATCAGTCTTATAATGCTCCAGCAAATTACAATAATACATTTTTCTATTAAATCTTATTATTTGAATTAACTTATTTTTATACCTTTTATACCTTTCTTCATTTTGTTTAGTTCTTTTCTTTAAATAGACTCTATAGAGTTGTTGTTTTCTTTTACAGGCCCTAATTATGCCCTTAGTCAGCCATGGCTTATCCTGACTGTTTTTATTTTTAATAAAGTATTTCTTGTGTGGGCAATGCTGGTCATATAATTGAGTTAGGGTAAGTAAGAAGGCATTATATGCCCTATCAGGATCAGTAGTTGTGTACACTTCATGCCAAGTTTGTGAACATAAGTCATCCCTGAAAGCAGCAATAGCTTCGGGAGTTCTATGTCTTACAACTTTAAAATCATTTGTTTTGGTTGTGTTATTTCGCAATTCTTTGAAAACACTAAAAATAGGAAAATGGTCAGTGATATCATTGATAAGTACTCCAGCAGTTATTTGACTTGCTAATTGATTAGTAAAAATATTATCTATTAATGTTGATGTATCTGAAGTAATTCTGGTTGGCTTAACAATAAGAGGAAATAGAGTGTTGCTATACATAATATTAATAAAATCTGTTATTTTCACATTTTTCTGAGGGTTCAGAAGATCAATATTAAAGTCCCCACATACAATATGGACCTTATTTGGATTATTAAAAAGACTATCCATTTTTTTATTGAAGATGTCTAGACTAGATCCCGGTGTTCTATACACACAACTAACAACTATATTTTTTGATTTTTCTAAAATAATTTCACATGATATACACTCCAAAACATCATCAATGGTGGTTGACTCACTATTAATCTTCATAAACCCCAGATCTGTATTTATGTATAGTGCAACACCCCCACCTCTTTTATTAATTCGATTGGTGGTGAACAAATCATATCCATCTAATTCAACTTCACAGCACTTGTCGGCTTCCAACCAAGTCTCAGAGACAGCAATGACACTGAACTTACTAAACTGACTAAGATATTGTTTGATGTCATTATAATTTTTGTTCAGACTCCTACTATTGAAATGTATAATACTAAAGGCACCATTCGTGTAAAAACATTTAAATTGATTGTCAGTATAGTAATCACAATCCTTGATTATATTGTTAAACAAATGCTCATCCGGATCTATGTCGCCTCCAAACTCATTTACTTTATAGTTGATGTCATCGTACAGAATAATGTCTTCACTACCAGATTCTACATCCTTAATGTCTACATCACTCAATTCATCCTCATTATCATACATCTGTTTTTTTGTTTTGTCATTCCTAACTAAACTGAGGGCATATAAATCTTTAGATGCCAATATGGTCCTGTACAAGACTTGTGTGTACGATCCGCAGTTCTGACGAGTCAGCACAGAGACCACGACAATGTAAAGAGTGACATTACAGTGCGATTTTAATGATGTGAATATTTTCTAGAAATAAAAGTTCCAGATAGCCTACAGCATATTCATTTTTCATCAATTCTTGCACCAAACAACACAACAAGATGACATTTAATAATAGTAACAATTATTTAAGCTCCTTATTATGTAGCCGAATCTGTGCTGTTTAGCGTTGACCGCCTCCAGTTTTCACTTTGTTTTGCCTCCAGCTAGCGCGTGACGTAACTGTGACGTCGGCGCAAAAGGGGTCTATTCGGTTGTTAAGTCTGACGTCACGCGTGACGTTTAGCCTCTTCCGGGTCCAAGCGCTCCGCTCGTCCATATCTAATTAACGTTACAACCCATAACGTTAGACTAAGCCCTTTTCTTAAAGGACTGGCTTCGCTTCAGCGCCAGTGGGTGTTAGGGATAAAGGAAAGAATTGTAACTTACCTTATCAACTGCAGCCATTTTCTCTTTTCTTTCTCGTCACAGGGAAAGCGGTAGAATGACAGTTGAATGTCACTTGTTTTTTTTTAACTCCGATCTATTTAAACAACATGGGACACAGCACTGCGGCATGTTAAAACTCGGGCAAAAGCGGTAAGCAGATAGAGAGGACCCAGCATTTGGACCCGGAAACAGTATTATCAGAGCGTGATTACGTCACGACTTAACAACCGAATAGGATTCGTTTTTGCGTGTACGCGTACTTTGCTGTTATTACTATGGTAAATACATGTTACATTATGTAACAAGGACACTGTAAAATAAAGTGTTACGTACCCACATTCTCTTGTACAAGTTATACACATTTCACATCTCATCTCATACACACTTTTTGTAGAAATATTGTATAAATTACAACAATCTTCTAAAATAAATCATTTTCTTCTGATAACCCCCCCAGATATGGTATATATTAAAGACTGTCTGCATGAATGTAATGGATGGAAATGACCCAGAAATAAGAAGTGTTACGCAATGTCACAGACAAGGTTGAGATATGGACGATCTTATAGTTGAATGACGCAAGGAGAGAGGAAGGAGAGAAAGGTGCTGGAGAAGATCTTCCACTAAGGCTCAACTTCTTCGAAACATTCATCGTGCACATCAGTCAATAAAAACTAGTTGAACGATTAAATAGAAAATAATACACATTGTAAACAGTTTTATGGTTGAAATGTAGTAGATTGTTCAAATGGGTGTTGAATTTGCAGGACAAGCTCTGAGCTTGACCTACACACTTAAAGGGATACTTTTTTTTTTTTTTTTGGAAATTGTTTTTTTTTTTAAGGGTCATTGTTAGAAATGTTATGTGTGTGGGTGTATGTAGCACAACATATTTAGGTTGTTAGTATTTTTAAAGGGAACTGTGAACATCGTTTGCCTCAGAACTACCAGAGAAAAGGTCAAAAGGGCTGTGGTAGAAATACTTACCAAATAAAGCTTTTGTGCATAGTTCACCCAAAAATTATGTCAACATTTATTCACCCTCTTCTTTTGTTTCACCTCACATTACAGACTAACACTCTGTGCTGTCTCTTTCTTTCTTTCTTTTTTTACCTGGGGTTTTATATTTAAAAAACTTAAGACTTAAATTTAAGTCTTTGGTCTATGCAAACAGCAGAATCACAATCAGCTCTAAAATGTGAGGGGTTGATGGTAACTGAAGTGAAAAAGAGTCGGCAGAGGATACGGGACTATGAAATATGAGGAAGGCGTCAGTAGTAGGCCTATACAAAGAAATGTGGGGGTGGAAACAACAACTGCTAAAAAGGATGTGATAATGCCAAGATTACTTATTGGACATATAAACAATACTATATCAAAGTTTTTATAAAATAGGAAAACATGAAACTGGTAATTGTGATAAATGTGGATAGCCAGAAACAGTAAATCTTGCTGGAATGTACAGCATACAATAGAGAACGATTGAAGTTAGTTCAGTCACTAAAAGGAAAGGTGTGTAAGCAATTATTCACTAATAGGAGAAGGAGCAAATGATAGAATTCATGAGGAATTATTCCGATTTTTGAATGATACTGGTAAATGAGTCTGTGTGTGTGTGTGTGTGTGTGTGTGTGTGTGTGTGTGTGTGTGTGTGTGTGTGTGTGTGTGTGTGTGTGTGTGTGTGTGTGTGTGTGTGTGTGTGTGTGTGTGTGTGTGTTCGTTCAACTAAGTTGTGCTCCATACTTCATTTCAGTAGGTTGGATACCTAGTTGATTTACCAACCGTCATACAAGAGGAAATAATATTCAGGTACAGATGCATAAAAAAATAAACACGGGAGTAGTGCAATCACTGAATTAAAACTGATGAATGCTAATATAAATAATGATGGTCTTGCTGTGTTTACAGATGACTTATTGCTATATGGTTGGCTTTATTATGGGTCGAGGAATATGGATTGAAAGTGATGTGGTGTGATTCAAGTTCAGCTTTATAAAGAATCTGGCAAGATATTTTTTTAATGATATAATGCATTTAGTGAATATTCATAAAGTCAGGAGTCACCATGTTGGGTTGTATCCCTGAGTAATGGGGAATGAAGTTGCAGATAAATATGCTGAGCAGATAAAAAACCAAGACAACATTAATATTCAAGTACAATATAGTAAAGCAGAAATCAAAAATACGACTGAAACAAAAAATAAGGGTATATGGAAATATTTATGGGGCAATAAAAGCACAGGCAGACATCTGCATCGAATTCAAAAGAATGTTGGATGGCAGCAGGAGGATGATATTGTCTCAGGAATGAGGAATGGACACACAGGATTGAACAGTAGTCTATTAGCTCAAATGAGAAAACATGCTGATGATTACTGTGAGTGCATGCCATGTGGTAATCAAGAAACCATGTTAGAACATTTTCCTAAACACTTATGCTAGAACAATTAGTGTAAGTAAAGAAAAAAACTGAATATTACTGATATACGAATTTCTGGGGAACAATGTTTTAGGTTTATTTTTTATTACTTGAACACAACAGGACTATTCCATAGAATTTACATTCTCTGGTGTGATCCTGAATCACTCTCAGAAGGTGGCGGTATTGCACCTAAACGCTGTTTGCCAACCGTCGCAACAGGAGAAGAAGAAACGAAACCGCAGAGTTTGGGACAGTAGTGACTGCGATTTGCGGTTACTTAGACGATGAAGACTAAACGCCTGCGTTTAAAGTCTTTCCGCTATTTTAAAGTCTGTCAATAGGACAACTTGCCGTTCTTCTTTCGTCTCAATTCATCAATTCATTAGAAAGTCACAGTCGGTGTCTATTTTGTTAACCGTCGTCGCTTTCAGTCTGGTGGGTGTGGTTTATAACACATCGAAGATTATTAATATCCATCGAAATCAAATTTCGCTAGAATCTACAACAGTATGAAGAGCTCTTCAAATACCGTTTTGTTTATATTACTACTGTCCGGTAAGTGTATGATTTCGATTACTTTCATTTTCACTTTTTGACACCCACAAAAATGACTAAAAATGAAGAATGTGGGTTATTGTTTCATTCTGTAAGTAATATTATTGTTATTTAACTTAGAAGGAGGGGATGTAGTATCTTTGAGTAACTAGGTGTCATTGTATTATAAGTGTTGTGTTTGGTCTGAGAGTTGGACATAAGGGTTGAAATGGGGGAGATGCCAGTGCTAGATTTAAGAAGGCAAAAGCTTACAATGATGTACTGGGTTAACTTGCAGGGTTGTAGTAAGAGCCATTGTACACAAGCAATTTTAAATGACTGTTGGGAATATAAAAAGAATAATGGGAATAGTTTTGGATGGAAGTATAAACAGTGGGTTGAGGAATGTGGTCTGGAAAATATAGATATTTGTCCCAATATTCCATTAAAAGGGGTATCAGTGTGGAATATACCTGAGCCTAATGTTGAAATGAGATTGCTGGAGGATAGGGAGAAAGCGGAAGGAAGATATACTAATAGGCATGAAATTAATGCTTTTATGAGAGAAGTTTTTTATTCTTGTATACAGATTTATACAGATGGATCTAAAGACCCAGTAGAACAAAAAGTGGGAACAGGAGTATATATTCCAAAATTTGAGACTAAAATAAGTTTAAGGTTGAGTGACAAAATATCTGTATATTCATCAGAATTAACTGCTATAATTGTAGGATTGCAGTGGTTAGAGCAGACTAAGCCAAATAGGATGGCGACTGTAATTTATTCAGATTCTGCATCAGCACTTAAAAGTATACTATCAACAAAAACAGACAGAGAAGACTTGATGGTAGAAATTTATACATTATTATATAGGCTGAACATAGAGGGGATACTTGTATACTTTTGTTGGGTACCGGCACACATTGGGATAGTAGGAAACGAAATAGCGGATAAATTAGCAAAAGAAGCATTAAGGAAAGACTTGGTAGATATTAAGATACCTTTAGGAAGAAATGAAGTTAGATCAATAATTAATAGAGAAATAATAAGAATATGGCAACAAAGATGGGAAAGTAGCAGTACAGGTAGGTGGTATTATAGTATTGTAAAATCAGTAGGGATAAAATATTCGTGCTATGGAAGACATAGAAAGGAAGAAGTCATGATTTCTAGATTAAGGATGGGTCATACAGGTTTAAAATCAACACTGGCATTAATGGGAAAGCATGGAAATGGTATATATGTGTGATGAATGTGGCATACTTGAAACAGTAGAACATGTGTTTTTTAAGTGTAGTAAATATGAAGATCAGCGTATAGGGGTCTTTTTAAAAATATAAAGAACAGGCCAGTGAGCATTATGGACCTATTGGGAAAGGGTTTGAGTGATAGAGAAAGGTTTAAGGAAGTGATAACTTTTTTAGAGCTTACAGGACTAGATCACAGGATCTAGAGCCTGAGGAGGAGAACTGATCATCCTGGAGGTTTGAGGAGCTCAGTGTAGAAGCTGGAGGAGCTGAACATGCAGCGTCAGCTGATAGACGAGCTCTGATACTATGGGATGTTTTTTTTTTTTTTTTTTTTTTTTCCCTCCTTCCTAATCAGATTCATTAATCATGTGCGTAAGGTATACAGTAGGTGGCGGTAATACTCCAAAGGAGTGAACGGCCATGAAACGAAAAGAAGAAGAAGAAGAAGAAGAAGAAGAAGAGTTGGACATACGCCTTATTCACGGCAGCGCCATCTTTGATTTTTAATGAGAATGAAAGCGAGGCTGTGAGGGATAGACTTGCATCTCTTCAATGGGCTGTACTGTTAGTTAATGTGTTTTCGGATTGTTCTGCTCATGAAACACTGGAAAATTATCTTTCCAAGAAGTGTCAGTTGACAAAAAGCTCCCGACAATGTAAGTTGTGGAAAATTGTAAGTAATCTGGTAGCTTTATTCAGCTTTTTACAGCGGATGCCATTGGACACGGTAAGTCTATCCCTCACAGCCTCACTTTCATACCTGTCATGATGGCACTGCTCTGAATAAGGTCTATGTAATATGCTGGAGGCATGAGTGTGTATGTCTTGCAACAAACTGAGTAAAGTATTCACTGTAGAAAAATATTGTTGGTTTAACTTAAAAAATTTAGTAACCTGGTTGCCTTAAAAATTTTAAGTTGATTGAACTGGAAAAAGTTAATACAATGAAGGAGATTTAACAATCAGAAACTCAAAATAATAAGTTGTCTCAACTAAATAATTTATTATAAAGTTGATTTGACAAAAGAAAATATGTTGTGATAACAAATCTTGAAAATATTTTTTACAGTGTGTATATATAAATGTCCTATAGAAAAATGTCCAGAAATTCAGTGATGCGTGTTAACTCTGCGACACAGCAGAAGATGCAGCACTTTATCTCAGAGAACGAACGAATACATATGTGTGTGTGTGTGTGTGTGTGTGTGTGTGTGAGAGAGAGAGAGTGTGTGTGTGTGTGACTTGAACTCTATGAATGTAGTTGTTCGCTTTCTGCAAAGATACTACAGTTTCTGTGCCTGATTTCTAAAGTTATGTGTGGTGGCATGAGGAATATAGGGGGTGGCAACACCAAATCAAGCATTCATTGCAGACCTTTTTTGTGGGATTTATGACCACCATACACTCACACGATTTGTAAAACAATTGCTTTGCCGCAAACTAATTATCCATGTCGTTTATAAATACATTTCCAATTGTTCTGTAAAAAGCTTTTACTGTGGGTTTACTGTTTTGGAAAACACAAATTAACTATGGTTTTATCTAGGCCTATGTTGCTGATCTTATTTTTTTGGTTCTCTTTTAGCAGTATTTGTTGTTGGTCTATTTGGTCTTTTTCATATATTTTTTAATTTGTTGAGTGTCACGTGTTTTGTATGTCAAATATTCATGTCTTTACTATTGAAAAATAAACTTGTTCAAACAGTGATACATTTTAAAATGAGAAATTAGTCGTTTATCATCATCAAACATGCTTATATTAATATAAGATTACTCTTTTTTTGCAGATATGCTACCCTTTAACTACTATTAAAGTTATTGCAGTTGTATTTTGTGCAGTGTTGCACATATTCACTCAGCTAAATGTGATTGTAGATGACCCAACATGAGTTTTCTCTCATTAGTTTGTCACAATGTCATAATTAATTGTTTATAAGACAACAGGTGATGATGGTGCAGTGAATAAGACACATGCCTTTGGTGTGAGAGACCCTGGTTCGAATCCACTGCAAGACACCAATGTGTCCCCGAGCAAGACACTTAAAGGAGTAGTTCACTTTAAAAAAAAAAGATTTTGCTGATAATTTACTCACCTCCATGTCATCCAAGATGTCCATGTCATACTTTCTTCAGTTGAAAAGAAATTAAAGATTTTGATGAAAACATTCCAGGATTTTTCTCCATATAATGCACTTTACTGGGTACCAGATGGTTCAAGGTCCAAAAGACAGTTTCAGTGCAAACTGCAAACTATTCAAAGGGCTTTAAACGATTCCAGACGATGAATAAGGGTCTTATCAAGCCAAACAATCATTCATTTAAAAAATGAATAACAAATTTTAAGTTTTATAAGTTCAAATGCTCGCCTTGCTCTGTTCTGTGATGCACGTTAGTGACTTCTGTTCAAACTCATTCGTTGAATGAACCAAATGACTCGAAAAAGATTTGTTCATGTGGAAAGGCGAGCATTTAAGCTTATAAAACTTAAACTTTGTTATTTGTTTTTTAAATGAGCGATTATTTCGTTAGATAAGACACTTATTCATCGTCTGAAATCGTTTAAAGCCCTTTGAACAGTTTGCACTGAAACTGTCCTTTGGACCTTGAACCGTTTGGTCCCCAATGAAGTCCATTATACGGAGAAAATCCTGGAATGTTTTCATCAAAAACCTTAATTTCTTTTCGACTGAAGAAAGAAAGACATGGACATATTGTATGACATGGGGGTGAGTAAGTTATCAGCAAAAGTTTTTTTTAAAGTGAACTACTCTTTAACCCCTAGTTGCTCCAGAGGTGTGTGACAATAGTATATAGCAATAGTCTCTTTGGATAAAAGCGTCAGCTAAATGAATAAATGTAAAAATGTAAATATAAGACAAGACTAAATTATCTGTTATAAATCTGTTCACTAATATCTGCTGCAGCAGTGTTATATGAGTTTAATCTCTGAGAAACTGTTTCTGTTTGTTTTACAGGAGTATTTGGTGTTGATGAAGTGAAGACAGTGTCAGTGATGGAGGGAGAATCTGTCACTCTAAACACTGATCCTTCTAAAATAAAGGAATTTAATCTGATAGAGTGGAGGTTTGGAGCGTCAGGTTCAGTCATTGCTGATACTGATAAAACTAAGAGCTCATATCCCTATCTCACTGAGATATTCAGAGACAGACTGCAGCTGGATCATCAGAATGGATCTCTGACCATCAAGAACATGAGAATCAAACACTCTGGACTTTATAAACTAGAGATCATCCGCAACTCTGGTACCTTACCTACAACATTCAGTGTTACTGTCTCTGGTGAGGATTCTTTACATTATTTTTTTAATTAGTTGTTTACAAAAGCATTATCTACAGAACCAGTTAGGAACTTTTGAGGACCACATTGAGGAACTTCTGTTATTCTGTCTGTACTTTTGTAAAAGTTTTTAACCAAGCAAATTAAAATTTATTTAAAGGTACAATATGTAAGATTTTTGTAATATAATATCCCAAAATCATTTGCACAGTGTGATATATTTCCTGCAGTTTTGTACTTACAAATATCCCAAAAGTTCCCAAAGATTTTTAATCTTATAAATAAAAAAATTATAGATTTAGAAATTCCAATTTTAAATAATGTCTCGTCCATGTTCACTTGTCGCCTGTCAATAACGTAATATCCGCGTTATCCCTGGTTCCTGCTTGTATTTCCATAGTAACCATGGCGACAGATGTATACAACTGCGTTATGTCTAGCGGCACGCTCACGCAGTTGTTGTTTCGTTCAAACGAATCAAACGTATCAGCGTGTCGTTTTCGAGATGCCGAGAGCTCCAAGTCCGCGACTAACTTCGACTTGACGAGATGCCGCTCTTGCGTGTACTTTATTAGACAGGTGAGCAAATATACATAAAACAAATCAATGTTATATAGCTCAACATGATGAAATATTGGAATATGATCAGTGTGTTATTCTAATGTTGATCTACTGTAGCTTACTGAACTAAAACATAGAATAACATTATAACTTTCAACACACTCGTTCAGTTTAGTGTGATAGTGTTGACCAAGTGAACAATGCTGCGTAACATCACAAGTGTAATTCGTCTAATAAACTGACCTGTGTGGGTAGTAATTCAGCACTTGCGGGTAGTTCGGTAGAATGAAATCTCCTCATTCCTTTATATCCGCGTGACTATCGAATGCATTCATTCATCTAAACGTCATTAGATATTAGATCCATCAGCATGATGACAAGTTCCATAATTCCGCTTATGCGTCGTCAACCTACGCCTTTATTGTAAGCCCTACCTGTGAAAAAAATGACATATTGTAGCTTTCAGGTTTTTAGAAAAAAAAACATAGTTTGGCTGGGCAACGATTAATCGCGATTAATCGCATCCAAAATAAAAGTTTGTGTTTAAATTATATATTTGTATGTAGTGTGTATAATTATTTTGTACATATAAATACACACACATGCATGTAAATATTTAAGAAAAATGTGTTATTAATATATAAAATATTTATATATAATATTACTTATGTATAAATATATGAAGAGTTCAGATGCAAAAGCCTCTAAGTGCCATTTGAAATTTTGTTCTAAAATGACCATTTTTATCAAGCTTGTGTATTTAAGTTCAGTAATTTCACTTAAATAACAATTAATAGCTAATCTTCATTGCCATTTATGTGAAATCACTGAACTTAAATATACAAGCTTGATAAAAATGATCATTTTAGAAGAAAATTTCAAATGGCACTTAGATGCTTTTGCATCTGAACTCTTCATATATAAAGTATATACATGCAAATATTTCTTAAATATATACATGGAAGTGTGTGTATTTATATATACAAAATAATTATACACACTACACACACATATATTATGTAAACACAAACTTTTATTTTGGATGCGATTAATCGAGATTAATCATGCTCAGCCCAAACTTTTTATAAAACCAAAAACTAAATTTTTTTTTTTATAACTAAAATCGGCTAAAATATATTCAACATGATATAGTCATAGAGGCTCGCACACTTGGCATTAAAAAGGAAATAAAATAATCTAATGTGTTCAACAATCTAACAGAATTGTAGTTTCACAATATCACCGTCGTGCTGTGATTGGGTCGCAGGGGATCACATGACTGATAATCAGAACAGCAGCATGGCAGATGTGTGATGTTGGTTTTATACTACAGTACTACAACGATTGAATTTTTGCCAGTAACAGTGTTCAGTCTCTGTCTGTGTATCTGTTTCTTGCAGAGTCTCCAACGGATGCTGATATTGATGCTGGCGAAGCTGAAATGATGACTGTGTCAGTGAATGACGTTGTCATTCTTCAGACTGATGTTAATGAAACACACGGAGATGAGCTGATAGTGTGGAGGTTTGAAAGAAAACTCATAGCTAAATGTGATATAGAGGCCGATAGCCTAACAAAAGATACTGATGAGAGATTCAGAGACAGACTGCAGCTGGATAATCAGACCGGATCTCTGACCATCACAGACATCAGAACCACAGACTCTGGACTTTATACAGTGAAGATCAGCAGCAACAAACAGACATTATACAAGAAATTCAATGTTACTGTCAGTGGTGAGTAACTCAAGAATTTGAAGTTATGATTGTTTATCAGCTGTCTGCGATTAATTCAGATGATGTGACATTAAAGGACTTGAATCATGAGCAATTTGTATTCGATGACATCATACTGCAACTTTCAGAGCACAAAACCCATTCCCCAGACCTTTTCATTAGCTAAAACGGCTTGATGTGAATTGAACTTTAATCTCCATCACTGATTTGATTTTAATGTTTACATGCAATTAACTAACCAGCATTAACATAAAGATCTACTAGATCTTCTCTCAGGTTATATAGTGCTGATGATTAAGTGTTTGTTACTGTCTGTCTCTCTTTATCATTACCGAACCAGGTCTGTCTTCAGGTGCTAAAGCAGGAATAGTTTTTTTTGTTCTGCTGGTGTTTTCAGCTGCAGCTGGGGTTTTTCACTATCGTCACATAATCTGCTCTCCAAAACGTTTATGGGGTAAGTATAACAACCCATTCAACAAGAGATTTTCCATAGTCAATAGTTTTGCTAGTGATTGTGATTGCTCAAATAACCACTTAAACTGCACATAAAGCTATCAAATGAGTTAAAAAATGGTGATCATGATCATGAAAATCATATCATATCTTCTCAGTCCTCCAGTGTTATTGACATCTGCTCAATTTTATCTCCTGTTTTCTGTTTATGTGCTGACTAACAAGATGAGGAGTCCTCTACACAGGAATCAGGGTCGTGTAAGTATTAAACCTGATACAGCGAGAACAATTCGATTATTGTGTGACAGTAAAGTTCAAATGTAGTTTTCATATTCAGAATTTCTAAATTTTTTTACCACATGTTCTGTTTGTGATATGAAACATGTGATTGCTCAATATTGAGCTGCATGATATAAATATACTTAGAATTGACCAGAACAACATTAAGACTGTTTGATTGTGCCTGCATTGTGCCAGCATTCATGTAATGTTTGCTCTACTGTTTTGATTTTAACATGGGCCGTCTGACTTATATTTGTGTTATTGTGTGTGGCTTCACTTGACTTTAACACAGAAACCATTAAGATGGCGCTGCACTTGTGTTTTTTTACGATTTGATGCTTCCGGTTAATACTGAGTGAGTTGGTTTATCTCATCATATCTGGTAAGTAGTATTAATTATCAATATTTAAGCAGTTAAAGGTTGTATCAGTGATTTTAGGCCCAAAAATAAATGATCAGATTCATCAAATTTTTCCTAACTGTCCACTAGCTGCCCGCCCCATCAGCAGGCCGTCAAAAAAACGTGCCTCTGTAGGCTCTGAAATCTACACACAAAAACATTGGGGTACCACCACCCAAAACCAAAATAAAAAAGATTGCACACGCTCAGAATCATTCAGTAGTGCAGAAATGTATTGTCAACACTGTTCTGTGTTTTATCGAGCCCGTTCTCATCCTTTGGCGTCATATAGGTGACGCCATATGACATTTTGGCGAAAATACTACGCACATGGAACCCTTTAGCGTCAATATAACACGCAAACCCAAGGCGTCATACAGGTGACTGGCATCCTTTAGCGTCAATATGAGATGCAGACCTTACCCCAGACCTAAACCTACCCATAACAGTGCGTGTTATATTCAGTGGTGGAATGTAACGAAGTACAAATACTTCGTTACTTTACTTAAGTACATTTTTCACGTATCTTTACTTTACTTAAGTACAATAAATAGAGCCTACTTTTTACTTTTACTTCGTTACATTTTGCAGCAATAATTATACTTTCTACTCCACTACATTTCTACAACTTCTGTTACATTTTCGTTACATTTTCTGATCAGTTTTTCCCCTGCCAAAACGTAATTTGACCGTCCGTTCGTTGCACGTTTGTCTCACCAGTGACGTTTGGTTGCCATAGATACAGTATATCAACCCGGTCACACTAAATGCGTCTCGCACGCAGTGTGTTTATCGTGCAACTCATACGCGAAAATTTGTTTTTATGTGCATAGGAAACACACCGTGTGTAATATCCGTGTGTAATGTTTGGTTTGGTTAGGATTATATGGCAAGCCAAGAGGTTCAGAATTACACCATAAATTAATCTCGTTTACTGCCAAACATAGTTATTAACATATAGTAAGGATATGGCTTATATTGCCTAATTGCAAGCTTGTTTCAGAAATGGTGACATTTTTTTCCATCATTATTGAACATCATTATAGGAGTAGGCTATTAGGTTGAATGAGTTAGAATTAAATGTTTTATTAATCATTAGAAAATAGACATTAAGATAATAAATTGTTATGCAAGTACTTTTACTTTTAATACTTAAAGTACATTTAAAATAAAGTACTTTTTACTTTTGTCATTGTGTTACTTCTACTTTTACTAAAGTAAATATTTATCTGGGTATTTGTACTTTTACTTTAAGTACTGAGATTCAGTACTTCCTCCACCACTGGTTATATTGACGCTAAAGGGTGCCATGTGCGTAGTATTTCGACGAAATGTCATATGACGCCAAAGGATGAGAATGTGTTGGTTTTATCATTATCATTATCAAAATAGCTTAGAAACTGAAAAGTTCTAGCATATATTTCTTGGCAACTAAAACCCACAGCTGCACTATTAGTTGAGAGACACTGCCATGTGTCTGCCAAAAAAACTGATAAAAATAAGCTGCTAAGAGCTATAGCCTTGTGGGCAGCGCTTATTTATGGTTCAGGCTTATTAGTACATTAAATACGGCATCAGCGGCTAGTCTACTCGACTTTCATCACATGTATGTCTGTTGACTTTAAAAAAAGAACTACGAACTGTGTCCCGCTTTAATATTGAAAATATCCCAGCACTGGAGAGACGTTGGAGAGCGGGAAGGGAAGGCCTGGAAATGAGAACAGAGGTTGCTATATTTCTGCTCAATGTGTGAGTAACATTGTTTTTTTGCTGTTTCACAGAAGAAAGATATGCTGTTGTTTTTTAATCACAGTTGATTTAGCCATACTGTACTTGGTCAAGCTGTAGTTGTTGCCTGTGTTGCAGTGATTTGTGAGCATTGAAGGGAGGGGTGTGTTTGATTGTGTGTCGGTTTTACAAATTATCAATGGTATTTCTCAGAAATCTCTTATTGCACCTTTAAATGAATAGCTGACCCAAAAATAAAAATTATTTATTCGCCCTCATGTCATTTAAATGTTATTTTTTCTGTCCCACAGAAGAAATTCAAACACATTTGTAATGACAATAAAATTGACATTTTAGATGATCGTTTCTTAATTAATGAAGGAATATTAACAGTATCGTGGAAATATCCTTAAATACTGCTAATAGTAGTTAATATACATGACCACCATTAAACAATATATAGATTGATACATTGTTTTCATACATTGTTTATTGTTAATTCACATCCTTGATTATTAAAAGCACTTTTAAATCTTAAAAATCACTTAAAATCTTCTCATTTCTCTGTTTCTAGCCACTGATGTGAAAGGTGAAGAAACGATCCGTGAACAGCTAATTAGAATGTGTAAGTATTTACATTAAATGCGTATACTCATTTTATCAAATTTATTTTAAAGTATAGGTGGAAAATATGTATTGTCTAGAAAACTATTTAAAAAAACATCTTCAAAGAAGTTATTTAAAGGAAGAAATTAAAGTAAAAACATTAGATGATATTCATCCTCTTTTGTGCTTGGATTAAAGTTTGTAAAATTATTAGAGTAGATCATTTGATAGGATGAACAAATAATATATTTAATGAAATGAAGGTTACATAATATTAAAATAACATGGGGAATTTTAATAGACAATAAAATAACAGAAGGAGATTTAAGGAAATTTAAGAATCACTTATTCTTCATATTGCCAAGAATATCCTTGGAAAATTAATATGTGATATTTTGTGATTGCTGTTGGACAGATGAAGACAAGACCGTATCAGTAAAGGAGGGAGAATCTGTCACTCTGAGGACTGGTGCTGAAATACAAATCGATGATCATTTACAATGGATGTTTGAACCTCAAGAGAAACCCATAGCTGAAATCAAAGGCGACACCAGAGAAATCTCATATCGTGGTGCTGATGGGAGATTCAGAGACAGACTGAAGCTGGATGAGAAGACTGGATCTCTGACCATCACAAACATCACAACTGAACACATTGGAGTCTATAATCTACAGATCAACAGCAGCAGAGAGACGTTGTATCAAAGATTCATTGTCAATGTTAAAAGTGAGTAGCTCAAGGTTTTCAATATAATAATAATCACATGTCTTTATTGGCAGTTATTTCACACATTACATTTGATAAATTACTGTCTGTCTGTTGATTTGTGTATGGCACATGTTTTCTTCATCTGTTTGGATGAGGAGAGGTACAGCTCTGATGAATAGAAGGCAGTTTTGAGACACAATATGGGCCTGACCAAATAACTAAACTTGTAGTCTTTGCACTTGACTACTTGTCTACTTGCATGACGTATTTCCTGTATTCGGCCTTCAAGTGTTCAAGTAGGCGTAAAGACTGCAAGTGCGAAGAACTTTTGATTACCCGTTGGGACACACTTACAGTAACAGTATAGTGTTGTTATACTCTCATATATTTTATTCTTGTAAAATAATAAAAATAATTTTGGACAGAAGAAAGTAATGGAGGACATTTTTAAGAAATCAAATATAATAAAGATACAAAATATATGTTTGGGTGTAGGACTAATGCTACTTTATAAAGATGAGTTATGTAAGGGTTAATGCGCCGTAGGACGGTTGCCTCCACCAAAGTCCATTAATACCTGACAATGGACACCTCGAAGGGCTTTAACCCGCTTATACCATGATCACTTGCCAAATAACACATTTTTAAAACATTAGTTTATATTTAATTAGTTTTACAATCGAAATCTAAAGTTTTTACAAACAGTAACTTGGATTCCCTGGTTACGCTTGACGGTTTATTTAGCAAGCGGATATATTATTTATATTTATTTCTAGTCCGCTCGGTTTTGAAAATCTCCCAATTTCTCTGTTTTTATGTGCTGTTGGACAGATGAAGACAAGACCGAATCAGTAAAGGAGGGAGAATCCGTCACTCTGATGACTGGTGCTGAAATACAAAACAATGATCATATACAATGGATGTTTGGACCTCAAGAGAAACCCATAGCTGAAATCAAAGGCGACACCAGAGAAATCTCATATCGTGGTGCTGATGGGAGATTCAGAGACAGACTGAAGCTGGATGAGAAGACTGGATCTCTGACCATCACAAACATCACAGCTGAACACATTGGAGTCTATAATCTACAGATCAACAGAAACAAAGGGGCGTTGTATCAAAGATTCATTGTCACTGTTAAAAGTGAGTAGCTCAAGGTTTTCAATATAATAATAATCACATGTCTTTATTGGGAGTTATTTCACACATTACATTTGATAAATTACTGTCTGTCTGTTGATTTGTGTATGGCATGTTTTCTTCATCTGTTTGGATGAGGAGAGGTACAGCTCTGATGAATAGAAGGCAGTCTTGAGACACAATATGGGCCTCACCAAATAACTAAACTTGTAGTCTTTGCACTTGACCACTTGTCTACTTGCATGACGTATTTCCTGTATTCGGCCTTGTGGGAAAAGTGTTCAAGTAGGCGTAAAGACTGCAAGTGCAGTACTTCTGATTACCCGTTGGGACACACTTACAGTATAGTGTTGTTATACTCTCATATATTTTATACTTGTAAAATAATAATAACAATTTTGGACAGAAGCAGGTAATGGAAGACATTAAGAAATTTAAATATAATAAAAGGTACAAAATATATGTTTTGGTGCAGGACCAATGCTACTTAATAAAGTTGAGTTATGTAAGGGTTAATGCCCCGTAGTCGCTTATACCATGGTCACTTCCAAATAACACATTTTTAAAACATTAGTTTATATTTAATTAGTTTTAAAATCGAAATCTAAAGTTTTTACAAGCAATAACTTGGATTCCCTGGTTATTTAGCAAGCGGATATATTTATAGTCCGCTCAGCTCGTAGAACACTATGGTCACTCACAGATGATATAGCCAGCCCATTTATTTATTCATTTCAAACGGTAAACAGTCAGTTTCACCAGAACTCCTTTACTAGGTGTCCTCTATCACTTTTTAATGGACACCCTGCAGCCAATCAGAATCGAGTGTTCACCCAGACCCAGACCATGGTATATACTTATTTCGAATACCGAGAGTTACAGATTTTAAAGCAATAACAAAATTTTAGAGAAGGCAAGAATCCCCAGTTTTGAAAATCTCCTAATTTTTCTGTTTTTATGTGCTGTTGGACAGATGAGGACAAGACCGTATCAGTAAAGGAGGGAGAATCCGTCACTCTGATGACTGGTGCTGAAATACAAAACGATGATCAAATACAATGGATGTTTGGACCTCAAGAGAAACCCATAGCTGAAATCAAAGGCGACACCAGAGAAATCTCATATCATGGTGCTGATGGGAGATTCAGAGACAGACTGAAGCTGGATGAGAAGACTGGATCTCTGATCATCACAGACATCACAGCTGAACACATTGGAGTCTATAATCTACAGACCACCAGAAACAAAGGGGCGTTGTATCAAAGATTCATTGTCAATGTTAAAAGTGAGTAGCTCAAGGTTTTCAATATAATAATAATCACATGTCTTTATTGGCAGTTATCTCACACATTACATTAAATAAATTACTGTCTGTCTGTTGATTTGTGTATGGCATGTTTTCTTCATCTGTTTGGATGAGGAGAGGTACAGCTCTGATGAATAGAAGGCAGTCTTGAGACACAATATGGGCCTGTCCAAATAACTAAACTTGTAGTCTTTGCACTTGACCACTTGTCTACTTGCATGACGTATTTCCTGTATTCGGCCTTCAAGTGTTCAAGTAGGCGTAAAGACTGCAAGTGCAGTACTTCTGATTACCCGTTGGGACACACTTACAGTATAGTGTTGTTATACTCTCATATATTTTATTCTTGTAAAATAATAAAAATAATTTTGGACAGAAGAAGGTAATGGAGGACATTTTTAAGAAATCAAATATAATAAAGATACAAAATATATGTTTGGGTGTAGGACTAATGCTACTTTATAAAGATGAGTTATGTAAGGGTTAATGCGCCGTAGGACGGTTGCCTCCACCAAAGTCCATTAATACCTGACAATGGACACCTCGAAGGGCTTTAACCCGCTTATACCATGATCACTTGCCAAATAACACATTTTTAAAACATTAGTTTATATTTAATTAGTTTTACAATCGAAATCTAAAGTTTTTACAAACAGTAACTTGGATTCCTTGGTTACGCTTGACGTTTATTTAGCAAGCGGATATATTATTTATATTTATTTATAGTCCGCTCGGTTTTGAAAATCTCCTAATTTCTCTGTTTTTATGTGCTGTTGGACAGATGAAGACAAGACCGAATCAGTAAAGGAGGGAGAATCCGTCACTCTGAGGACTGGTGCTGAAATACAAAACAATGATCATATACAATGGATGTTTGGACCTCAAGAGAAACCCATAGCTGAAATCAAAGGCGACACCAGAGAAATCTCATATCGTGGTGCTGATGGGAGATTCAGAGACAGACTGAAGCTGGATGAGAAGACTGGATCTCTGACCATCACAAACATCACAGCTGAACACATTGGAGTCTATAATCTACAGATCAACAGAAACAAAGGGGCGTTGTATCAAAGATTCATTGTCAATGTTAAACGTGAGTAGCTCAAGGTTTTCAGTATAATAATAATCACATGTCTTTATTGGCAGTTATTTCACACATTACATTTGATAAATTACTGTGTGTCTGTTGATTTGTGTATAGCACATGTTTTCTTCATCTGTTTGGATGAGGAGAGGTACAGCTCTGATGAATAGAAGGCAGTCTTGAGACACAATATGGGCCTGACCAAATAACTAAACTTGTAGTCTTTGCACTTGACCACTTGTCTACTTGCATGACGTATTTCCTGTATTCGGCCTTCAAGTGTTCAAGTAGGCGTAAAGACTGCAAGTGCAGTACTTCTGATTACCCGTTGGGACACACTTACAGTATAGTGTTGTTATACTCTCATATATTTTATTCTTGTAAAATAATAATAACAATTTTGGACAGAAGCAGGTAATGGAAGACATTAAGAAATTTAAATATAATAAAAGGTACAAAATATATGTTTTGGTGCAGGACCAATGCTACTTAATAAAGTTGAGTTATGTAAGGGTTAATGCCCCGTAGTCGCTTATACCATGGTCACTTCCAAATAACAAATTTTTAAAACATTAGTTTATATTTAATTAGTTTTACAATCGAAATCTAAAGTTTTTACAAGCAATAACTTGGATTCCCTGGTTATTTAGCAAGCGGATATATTTATAGTCCGCTCAGCTCGTAGAACACTATGGTCACTCACAGATGATATAGCCAGCCCATTTATTTATTCATTTCGAACGGTAAACAGTCAGTTTTACCAGAACTCCTTTACAAGGTGTCCTCTATCACTTTTTAATGGACACACCCTCCAGCCAATCAGAATCGAGTATTATACCCAGACCATGGTATATACTTATTTCGAATACTGAGAGTTACAGCTTTTAAAGTAATAACAAAATTTTAGAGAAGGCAATAATCCCCAGTTTTCAAAATCTCCTAATTTCTCTGTTTTTATGTGCTGTTGGACAGATGAAGACAAGACCGTATCAGTAAAGGAGGGAGAATCCGTCACTCTGAAGACTGGTGCTGAAATACAAAACGATGATAAAATACTATGGAGGTTTGGACCTCAAGAGAAACCCATAGCTGAAATCAGAGGTGAGACCAGAGAAATCTCTACATATCACAGTGCCGATGGGAGATTCAGAGACAGACTGAAGCTGGATAAGAAGACTGGATCTCTGATCATCACAGACACCACAGCTGAACACATTGGAGTCTATAATCTACAGACCACCAGAAACAGAGGGGCGTTGTATCAAAGATTCATTGTCACTGTTAAAAGTGAGTAGCTCAAAGTTTTCAATACTTTGCATATTAAAATAAACGTATTTGACAGACAACACAGTTTAGTCATTGTGGTGCTTCCAATTAAGTGATTAAAAGCTATTGCAAATGTTGTATAAAAATAGACGTTGCACCAATACATTTGTGAACCACTTTGTTTTTCTACCAAATTATATGTACTATCAAATTAATTTAACTTCCAGTTTTCCTCGACATCTCTCAATTTCTGGGCATGCGAGTTCACGAACATGATGCACATGTAGTTATTTGGACAGGCCTTACAGAATGGTTACAGACAGTGAGGGAGATTTACGTGATAACACACAGATTGAAACTAAGAATGAGTCAGTTTAATGAGGCTTTAATGAAGGGACTGGGCGAGATGTGGGGGTAATGTTTTCGAGGAAATATTGTTCTGTACTATAGTTGTTGACTACAAATAGACTGGCTGGTTACACTTGGCAAACTTGATGTAATAGAAACATTTTCTTTGTATTTTTCTCTTTTTATGCGTCACAAATTAAGTCGAATTGATATCATTGGTGGAGGGAGAACCGGTCACTTTACACACTAATACTGAAATGCAGAAAGACGATCTGATAGTGTGGATGTTTGGAGATGAAGGCACTCGCATAGCTCAAATGACCGGAAAGAAAAGAGAAACATTTGGAGGTACTGATGGGAGATTCAGAGACCAACTGAAGCTGGACAAGAGGACTGGATCTCTGACCATCAAGAGCACGAGAACTGAACACTCTGGGCTTTACATCCTACAGATCAGCAACAGAGAAACCACAGGCGAGATATTCAAAGTTGCCATAAATTGTGAGTAGTTGTTTATTTTATTTATTCATGTTTGTGTGATTAATAAAAATGAACACAACTGAATTTTAGTAGTGCAAATTGAGTTACTTTTATGTGTTATTCATTTTGTATTCTCCTCAATTTATTAAATTTTATAGTGCACAAAATGATGAATTGATGCAGCACTGGCCAAGTTAATCATAAATAATGAGCCAAAACATTATGATCATCTTTTTGAAATGATGTTGGTCCTCCATGTGCTGCCAAAACAGCTCTGCCGATGCATGAGGTCTGGACTCTACAAGAGCCCTGAAGGTGTCCGGCAGCACCAAGACATATAGCAGCAGATCCCTCAAGTCCTGTAGGTTGCGTGGTGGAGCTGGCGTGGGTTCAACACATCCCACAGATGTTCAATTGGATTGAGATCTGGGGGAGCATTACAGAAAAATCCTAACTTTAGAATCCTATCTTATCGATTTGGTAACCATGGCATTTTCAGATAGGAACTCGATGGAGTGGTTTAAGATTTCTTAACTACTGATCAGATTTTGTAAGATAGGATAAGAATCTTAAAACAACTTAATATTTGCTTAATACGAATTTGTAAAAAATCCTATATAACTTAACTTAAGACATAAGATAGAAAGTTTCTGTAATACACCCCCTAGTGAATTTGTAGGCCAGGGAAACACATTGGCATGTTATCATCCCACAGTTCATTCTGGTGCTGTCACGTTTGAATCTTTTCATAGTTCCTAGAACTATTGGTGGAAGTTCCCGGTTTTTGGCGTGTTTGCACCGCAGGGACTAGGAGCGATTTTAGTTCTAGGAACTAATTTAGCTCCTACTTCAGATTCAGTCTAAACCAGCACAATAGGAACCATCAGTGGCGTTAGTGTATACCGATTGGCCCAAAATACCAGCACCCACCATTTAAAAAAAAAAGCCATGTAAACACAGATTATAGCCTATATTTACTCTGAATACTAACTCTAAGAACATGGAAAACAGTGATAGATGGGCCTCTTAACATTTACGCTGAGGAGAAAATCCAATGCGACACTAAGCGGACCAAGCCAAATGTGATTATACATGTATTCCTGCTCAGCTAGCAACACTGGTCATCAACCACATGGCAAACGCTAATAACTTTCCATTAGTGTCTAAACAGCTCTGTCTAATAAATTTTTAATAATACATTTCCCAACCCTGCTTCTTGAGGCACACCAACAGGGCACATTTTGGATGTCTCTTTTTTCTGACCCATATTTCTGGTCTTGGAGTCTCTACTAACGAGCTGATGAGTTGATTCAGGTGTGATCGATTAGGAAGAGTTGGAAAATGTGTAGTGTTGGTGTGCCTCCAGGAACAGGGTTGGGAAACACTGTAATAATGTAGGCGGGCATACACTGTGCGATTTTCGTCCGATTTTGAGCCGAATTCTGACTCGTGCGACTCTTTTTCCTGTCGGACCGATTTTCAGCTTTGTCGTGCGTCGTTTGTCGTGCAATGTTCGTGCAGTGTACAGGGAGAAACGAGAGGCGTTAGCCTCTCACGATCGACAATTGGATGGTCGGATGAATTTCTGGCATGTCAGAAATTTTGGTCGCTCCTCGTGACTATATCGCACAGTTGAAGCAAAGCTACGAACCGATTGCCCTAAACTCAGTGCTTTTTCCCTCACTGCACCTGCGCAAAAACAGAAGTTTAACCATTTCATCTGCAGCAAAAATAAAATTAAAATAAAAAGAAAAGAGGGAGATCTTTAGCTACAAATTACTGTTGTTTACCCCCAGTTCGTGTTGCAAAATGGATAATACCTACCGTCTTCCAAGCCACCTGCGATGCAACACCTCTTTTATTAATTTGTCAAACAATGTTTTTGAAATAAACCTGTTTTTAATTTTCATTGATTAATAATTATGTCAATGTTCGGCCATATTATAGACTGTTAATAGTTATTTTATATGCCTATAATTCATTGTAATCGACCTAAATGTTTTAGACAATTTTTAATGAGGAGTAAGATTATGTAATATTTTATTATCCTCACAGCACGTTGGTTATGTGCTGTGAAAATATTGCGTGGCAAATTAATTATAATAGCTGATCAATTTAATAATAAAATTAGCCCTTAGGCCCCCCCAATAATGATAATACAATAATACCAATAATAATTAAATGTATAAATTGAAAATGCTAAATCATCTTGATACTAGCAGATGCTTGTTTTGACAATATCCCTGGATACATACACGTAAATGGGCGCAATCCAGGGGGTTATCGCAGATATTACACGTATAGTGTGAGCAGTGTCGCAGCTCGACGATCGGACCGTACAGTGTGAGCACATAAATCCTGAACTTTGGCTTTGCATCCCATGCGATTTACTCGTTCAGTGTGAGTAGGTACCTTGCTGAAATCGCACAGACATCGCACAGTGTATGCCCGCCTGTTAGACTGTTACAGGACTGTTAGACAGATCATAAACGAATGAACATGGAGAATGCAATCACTGTGTGCTCAGGCTCCGGCACCCTCAGCGCTGTCTAAGTAAAAGTCCGCCGCACCGCCAAAATATGTCACACCAACAAGCGCGGCTTACGTCTCTTCAGAGTTCCTAATGGCGGTGCGAATGCAACCAGGAAAACACTCCCCGTTCTCTGGGAAAGACCCTGGCGGCTGGTTACTAGAACTATCCGGTGCGAAAGCCCCTTATTGGCACACTCATTAGTCTGCAGCTAGGCAGCAGCTCTGTGTTGTGACACATTCCTCCCTTAACCATAATTAAGATGTTGTTACTTGTGCAACAGTAGACCTTTTGTTGGTTTGGAAAATTCTTATCACTGCTGACCGGGAGAACACACTCAAGCCTTGCTGTCGCCTTTGCCATTATAATAACACCCTTGTTAACCCTAAACCCGTATTCTGGACTAATGTGGGGAAAATAGTTTTG
Source organism: Pimephales promelas (assembly GCF_016745375.1). The sequence continues at coordinate 1,165,090 of NW_024121132.1, forward strand.
ATTTATTTAAAAAAAAATTCTTCCCTTGATCTGAGCGGTACAAGACTTGGCTACTTTTCCTAAGTTTGCCTCTTGAACACAATTTTTTTTTTGACTCAATTTTACAATGTTAAGTGGGTGAAAAAAACAACTCCTCAATCTTATATTTGGGTCAAAAATGGGCACCCATAGAAATGAATGGGAAAAACTGTAATTTAGAGCATTCTAAAATAAGCCAAAATAAGACACCAGGTGACAGCAGAGTCACTTCATCTTTAGGTTTTAGCTCTAAGAACTTATTGGAATGATATTTTAATGTAGTTAAAAAATGTAAAAAATAAAACTACATAGTAATTAATTTACATAGAAAATATGTTACTTTTTGAAGTAAATAAATTCAAAAATACCCCCAAAATAAAAAGAAAAACCCTAAATGGATAGACAAAACTTTATTGAAGACAGTGATATAACATTTATAATAAACAAAAATTAGGATCACACCTGAGTCATCTGTGCCCACAATTACAGGATTACGGGCTATAAAGTGAATACGATTTTATAGTCACTCGATCTTTATTGCTGCCCGTTTCTCATGCATCAAAACACTGATTGAGAACTGATTGTTTGCTTTACCATCTAATCTATCCAGACCTTAATGTGGCCTTGTTAAGAGATGATCAAAGATATTTGCTTCACCTGTGACTGGTCATTTATGTTTTGGCTCATAGGTGTACGGTGTATTAAAAATATTCTTTTTTTTAATTTAGTTTGTTCTTACCAATAGCAGTACAAAACACACACACACACACACACACACACACACACACACACACACACACACACACACACACACACATCCTCAATGAGGCTTTACTGACACACGTCACATAATCTCCTCATTTCTCTGTTTCTATTTGCTACTATGATATAAAGTGGAGAAAGTGTCAGCCAAGGAGGGAGAGTCCGTCTCTCTAAACACTAATGCTGTAATACAGAGAAAAGATGACTTACAGTGGCTGTTTGGAGATGAAAACACTCCCATAGCTGGAATCAAAAAAGATTGGATTGGAAAGATCTCCACATTTGACGTTGGTGATAGTAGATTCAGAGGCAGACTGCAGCTGGACGAGAAGACTGGATCACTGATCATAACAAACATCACAACTGAACACGAAGGAGTCTATTCTCTGAAGCCCGTCGGCAGTAAATCCACCGAAATCAAGAGATGGAATGTTACTGTCAGAGGTGAGGATCTCAAGTCTTTCTTTTTTAATTGATTTGTTCATTTGATCCAAACCCTGAGTGTGAACACACACTAAGATTAAAGTTTGGAGAGACCTAATTAAACCTAATTAAATACTTTAAAACTAATAATTGTTTGAGGTAAGAGGAGTGTCAGGCTCTTTTTTGTGACAGGACCTCACGTGGCCAGGTTTAAACTATCTGGGCTCTCGTAGCAAGAGTGGGAGTTTGTCCATATTTGATTTCTGGTGGGATGTCAAAATTGATTCTGTGTGCAGTGAAGGCACAGTTGCTCTTTAATGGTCTGTCTTTGATGCATATGAATATGTAAAGTTCATTTTCAAGCTGATTTTAAATCCCCATCTGAATAATCTTTTTTCAGAGCACTGTCAAACTATGATGTTCACATGCACACGCACTTATATAATGGAAACCTTTTCTCTGTATTTGTCTTGTTCTTAGTGTTGAAGTCAGTAGAGATAAGTGGAAGGAATGTGACTCTAAACACTGACACTGAAGTACAGAGAGATGATCTGGTCCTGTGGATGTTTGGAGATCAAGACGATCTCATCGCTCAACTGACCGGAGAGACTGGAGAGATGACGTATGGCATGAGATTCAGAGACAAACTGACGCTGAACAAGAACACCGGATCTCTGAGCATCAGTGACATCACATCTGGACCTTATAATCTACGGATCACCAGCAGCAAGAGGACGTCATACAGGAAATTCAGAGTTTTCAAGCCTTGTGAGTCTTTCGTTTTCCTTTTAGTACTATTGCTAAAGAAATGATGAGCAAAATGTATACAGTATGTCTCATCCTTGCACCAAATTAAATAAAAACAACCCAACAAACCAATCTACAACACATTTGATTAGCTATTAATCTGGTCTGCATACAGTGAACAGAAATCATTCACAAATGACAACACTCTACAGTAGTAAAGTCATAGCAACGTATTTCTATAGACAAAAGGCATCATTAACATACATCCCGCAGGAAAAGTACACAAGCTAAGAATTCTTTATATATATATATATATATATATATATATGAAGAGTTCAGATGCAAAAGCCTCTAAGTGCCATTTGAAATTTTCTTCTAGAATGATAATTTTTATCAAGCTTGTATATTTAAGTTCAGTGATTTCACTTAAATGGCAATGATAATTACCTATTAATTGTTATTTTAGTGAAATTACTGAACTTAAATATGCAAGTTTGATAAAAATCATCATTAAAGAAGAAAATTTCAAATGGCATTTAGAGGCTGCATCTGAACTCTTCATATATACTTTATTCTTGTATTTCAGACAAACTAATACTTTAACACGTATATAATACTTATATATATATATATATAATATATACTTTATTCTAGTATTTCAGACAAACTAATACTTTAACACGTAATACTTTGCCTTTCCCTGTCAGCTGCTTTGACAGATGTGTGCTTCTGTTAAATTTTTCATACATATTTCTTCAGCACATTACTTACATTTTAAGGTTATATCATCTGTACATTTGAGAATGTCACTCGAGTATTTCTATTTCCAAAAAGTTTCAATGAACGAGCGGTTTGCATGCATGCATGCACATCAAGAAGATGGAGCGCAGTAGTTCATTTTCTGAATTTGGATTGTACAGAATAGTATAATTTTTAAATACAGTAAATTTAGACTATAATCAATTGATGTTATACGGTCACATTCAACTCATGTCAGTGTCTGTATGAGGATTTTTCTCTGTTTGTTCTCCAGGTGAGTCCGATCCCAAGACGGTGTCAGTGATGGCGGGAGAATGTTTAGTTTTAATCACTGATTTTAATGTAGAAAGAGATGGGAAAGTGGAGTGGAGGTTTGGAGATAAAATTCTCATAACTGGAATGAATGGAGGTGGTGATGAGAGATTCAGAGACAGACTGGAGCTTCACCATCAAACTGGGTCTCTCACCATCAAAGACACTAGAACCAGCGACACTGGAGTTTATCGTCTAAATCTCTGCAGCAGAGGTGGAAACAACATTAGCTGGGAATGCAGTGTCACTTGTCAATAGTGAGGAACTCTTCCAATATGACTTTTATTAGTTAAAGTGACTTAAGCCATTTCTTTATCATCGATTACTTGCTCTCATGTTGTGCGAAACTTAACTTTATTTCTTCCGAACTTAGACTTCTATCTGAACTTAGGTTTCTGAATATGTTCAAAACATTATTGAGTAAATACAGTAAAAAAAAATGTAGACATGCTAATTAATCATTTGTATAAGAGAAAGGAATAGTATTTGTCTTTCATTGACTTGGTTTGTAGTGATGGCAATTTCAAAACATTGCTTTATGAACCGCCTTTACAAATCGTTAGTTCCGAATCAATGGCTCAGCGCATGCATCAAACTGCTCGAGTCACGTGATTTCACTAAACGAGGCTTCATTCCCAGACAGCAAACTGACATTGAATCAACGTGGAAACGACGTCTCTCATGAGATTGAAACAACGTTGATTTTGCTCATCGAATTAACATTGAACCAACGTCAGACGCGGCATTCTTCAAAGCTAAATGAAAATCGAAAATTGGTTTGCTTTCATAACGTTGAAACAACGCGTTGATTTTCCGTTAGTTTTGAAAGAATGACGCGTCTGACGTTGGTTCAACGTTAATTCGATGAGCAAAACAATGTCAGATCAACGTTGTTTCAATGTCATATTTCCACGTTGATTCAATGTCAGTTTGCTATCTGGGTTACGTCTGTTTCTGAACCATACACTGTAAAAATAGTTCTGAATTTCAATGGTTCACCGCTAGGGGGCGACTGTGGGTTGTGACTGTAGGAAGTGTCTGTAGGTTTTACCTGATCTCTGATCAGTTTTATACATTTGTAGACTATTTAATTAGACATTAGTCCTGTTTAGCTGAGCCATTCATAGAACTAACAAAACAAACCCTGACAATGGATAAAAATAACATATATAGCTACACTTGGTAATCTTGTTAGATGATTAGATCATTACATTTGATAGATTTTACTTTCAATAAAACATTTGAAATAGATTTGTAAAAGGTGTTTTTATGCATGTTTGGCCCGGGTTTTTGTATTTACACTGTTCTGACCACTAGGGGTCACCATGGAGATGGGTGTCAGATTGTTTTGATTGCTTCAACTGTTTTGTTTCATGAAGCCTCGATCTGCCCACCACTACTGGTTTGTGTTAATATCCCTCAGCCACAATTACTCACTCCTGAAAAGTGTTGGGTAATGTTCACACTGCACGATTTTCAAAGTAGAAAACTGCACGGTTTTCCAGTCGATGAGTTAAAATTGGGGCAAAATTGGGCAGTGTGAACTCAGCATTAGTTACTCTAAAAAAGTAATTAATAACTTGTTAATTACCTCTTCAACAATGCAATTGTCACAGTTGTGTTTGAGATCTAGATTTTGATCTAATAGTGTGACATGGCTTACAGCAATGATCATGTTCATACAGTCTGACAAGCAACAATCGTAAAGGACTATTATAAATCGCACAGTGAGGCCCGACTTTACGCAGCACTGAGCTTCAGTTGAGATTATGGCCTCATAGGGTTAGGGGTGGAGTAGGGTTAGCCATTTGTTAGGGTGGAGTTTTAATTGAAGTAAAGTTAGGGTTAAGGATTCTTTCCATCAGATTTAAGGCCTTTGACAGTGTTGTTTTTCCATGTTTCGTCACTAGTTGGCGCTCCAGCAGGGTCTTAAGGAGAGACGTACTGACTGTTCAGTACACCATTAAACTTGTTCAATTGACTGAATCTGAAGTTTAACTAAGATTCATTGTTTGTTGACTGATGCTGTCGATGTTGTAGTTTAGTTGGACATTATGGTTTGTGGGAAACAGAGAAATATTGACTTAACAAAACAACGAAAGACAATGAGAGACTTGATCAGGCCAAACATCGTAAGATCAGTAGGCCTATATGTCAGCAAACTTGTGCTTTCAACAGCCCTGAATACAAATATGCACTAAAATAGTCATGATTAGAGATAAAGATACACCTATAAGCAGGTTAGAATATAAACCGAAGGCCTGAATATAACTTTTTTTAAATAACGCTTTGAATAACACATTTATTTTTGTAACTGCTGCTCAGGTCTTTTTCTTGCCTTCTCCTTTCACACTTAGTGTTTTATTTTCATTTATATTTTAACTTCTCAGAACGGTGTGTTTTTTAATGGAAACACACACATGCATGATGTATTTTAGGTAGCCAACCTTAAAATACATTAATTTTCATCTGCGGTTTTCTTTTTGATGGTCTGGTAGTGTCTCTAGAATTTTCTGTGTAGTCTGCTAAATTAATAAATGTAGGCTACTGTAAAACAAAGAAGCATAAAGTAATTAAATATCATGTAGATTTTTGCATATCAACTTTTTAAAATGTTATACTATAACATCACAGCAAGTGAGAGATTAGAAATGTCAGTGAAAACCCACTAGGTGGAGCTGTTGTAATGATTTTCAACCTTCAATGTCAATCTTATAATAAATGAAAAATTAAATAATCTTTGATATTTCAAAATATTTTTTTTGTGATGTGGCTCTAATAATCATTCAGTGTTTGCTGTGTTCTGCACACTCTTCTTCTATCAAAGACTTTTTGTTCTGAATTCATAAACTAGAACGGCCACCGTGGACACGCCCACCAGAGGACCAATCAGTTTACAACTTCAGTGAAACCACAACAGCGAAACTTAGTCTTATGAGAAAAGAAATGAGCAATGTTATTTTAATGTTTGTCATTCCTGTCATAGTCCTGTCAGTCGGTTAAACCGAGGCCCTGACTCTCTGTGGTCACAAAAAAATCCCAGGATGTCTTTCAAAAGAGTAGGGGTGTAACCCCGGCATCCTGACCGAATTTCCCAGTGGCATCTGTCCATCATGGCCTCCTAATCATCCAGATATACCAAAATATGGCTGAGGAGCACTCATCCTGCCATTCTGCAGGGTGCACTGCAGACAGAGGGTGGTACTCCCCCTGTAGGCCTGCTACTGACACTGCTGGGCCATCTAAGCAATGTATGCATTGTTTGAAATATAATTATAATTGAAATATAATAATAAACTGTCCGGACACTGTTTAGAAAGTCTATAGGCCTCTGTCATGTCTCAATCATAACTGCCAATCATGTTAAAAACAGCTTCACTGTGAATATAATACAATATGTTGTCAATATGATATAATATTTTGTGAATATACATTTTTTAGGTCTACATAAAGGCTATACCCAATCTAAAGCCAAGACATCAGTTTGGTTTTCCTAATAGATTTATGGATCAAACATATCTTTGCTTGCCAGCAACAAGTGTCCCTTGTGAGAGGATTTTTTCAAAGGCTAGAGAAATTATTTGTAAAACAGGAAGTCCTTCGACAGCAGAGAAATGAATATTTTTGAACTTAAAAAATGAGACATTGTGACTTGATTTCTTTTATTAATATTAATTTTTCATGACCAAAATAACATTATGCACAGCGAGGAGCCTACAGGTTACAAGATTCACATATTAGAAAAATACAATATATATATATATAGTAAGGGCAAGTGGTGTCACCATGGAGACGGGTGTTGGGTTGTTTCGGAGCCTCGACACATTATGGTACATTTTCATTGTTTTAGGAAGCCTAGATCTGCCAACCACTAGGAAGTGGTAAAGATAAACAGTCCAGATTTGTGGCGCCATCTTGTGGCTGTCAGAATGTGATTTATTAACAACTCACTGACCCTGACAGAGCTGAACACGATTGCTGGAGTGTGGAGGATCAGTTGAGGTCGGATACTCTCCCATCCTGATCAAAGCTGGGTGAGCAAACTGGTTTTAGAGAGGTTTTGCTACCAGCTGAACCAGCTTAGCCAGAAACAAACAAGACCTGTCAACCATTTTAGACTGGTATTAGTGTTTTGTTTTGTGTGTTTTTGTCCACAGAAAGTTGTCACCTTATCCCTTGAAGAAATTCCTCATGTCTTTTGATAGATATTCCAAATATCTGTGTTAAAAGGTTGCATTAAAATGATTGCTGTATAGGCTATGCAACTTATCAATCTTAAAACATTTTTAATTTTGTAGCTGCTGTTGTAGTTGCTTGAAATATAATACAGGCCTTTTTAAATATTAACAGTTTTATATGTTGCTATAAAATACATTTATTGCATCAGACTACACATATGTGTGAAAGGCCTTCAAAGAAGGAAGATGCTTTGTGTTCCTATAAGTGTAGTTACAACATCTACCAGCAGGGGCGAACAGGCCGTTCAGTATCTTACTAACCAGAAGAGAAAACAATACACACCATGAGACACTTGTTTTGTGTGTTTCACATACTAAGGAAATTCTCAAAAATGTTAAAAGTGTTATGCAAAATAATTTGCAAAATTTGTTACATCTAAATGATCTAGTTCCGTTAAATGAATTTATGGCCATGTTAAAATGCAATATAACTAAAAAATGTAACTGCCATATGTGACCTGTTCTTTTCTTTTATGTGTGATGCTTGTTTGTTTGTTTGTTTTTGACTATGTTGTATTTGTATTTAAACTGAATCTGGTGTGCCGTCTTGGCCAGGTCTCACTGGGAAAAGAGAAGTCTCAAGGGACTTCCTGGTTAAATAAAAGTAAAAAAAAAAAAATGAATGTACTTTTAATTTAAAAGCAAATTTTCACTATGAGGAGACTATTTCATGCATCTCTGGAAACAAAAGGATTGCAATGAATCACCTTTTATAAACATTAAAAACATGTAATCATGAGTTCAGGGAGGATATTGAGCTGCTGTATAATAGATCGGTTGATATCTCCTGATCAAACACACTGAAGATCACTGAATAATATACATTTTACAGCAGCTTATAGGCCTTAATGATGATTAGATTGAATCTGAGCCAATATCAGAACCCGGATTAAGCAATGATCACATACTGTAATATAGAAACATGTTGAATAGTGAATATACACTTCCAAAACACCTGAAGTTTCCATATCAGTTTTAAGGCCTTTACACTGTAAAATAACATGTTGTTTTCCATGTTCAGTCAGTTGGTGCTCCAGCAGGCTCTTTAGGAGAGACACACTGTCTGTACACCATTAAACTGAGTTCAAATGAATCAATCTGAAGAAATGATTCTGTTTCATGTATATTGGTCATAAACTGCTGATAAATATGAAATGTCCCGTGATGATCAGCTCTCTGTGTGATGTTCAATATTTTGACGTTTAGTCCAAATCATTCACAGTGACTTCCAGGATCATGATAAACACAGCTGTTCTATATTATTTAAAAATTGTATATATCAACATAATATGACTATGATATATTAAGCAGATCTGAATATAAATGTTCAGTATATAAAACAATTTTTCCACTGCACTGGTCAGTTTCTCATCTTGTTTTCACACTTCATCTCTCTCACACACGTTCTCACGCACAAAAGCAGAAGTAACTGCAGTATTTTAACACTTTTAGCTCCTGACAGTTTAAGTTTTATGTGACACTGTTTATTAATGTTTGTTTGAGCAGAAACGCTTTAAACCACAGCGTTTACTGTTAAACTGTATCTCTCATTTACCATCAGCTGGTCACGTGCTTTAATATTTGCACAGGAATGCTGAATGCTGAACTCCTGTGTTACTGTACAGCTGTGTTGAGTCCGTTGGCCGATGCAGCTGATGCCTGTGGTTTAGTTGAGTGTGGTTTGTGTGGACAGATCTCAACCCAAAGACACGACTGAATCTGACCCTAAGAGCTGGTGAAGATCAGGACAAACAGCTGTGGATCAGGGGGTTCAACAGACGTGTGCCTAAATGTGCTAAAATAGTCACGATGAGAGATAAAGATCACGCTACGAGCCGAGTGGAAAATAAACCGAAGGTCTGACTAATGTTCACACATTTATATTTTGCCACCATGAGATTGTGGTCAGATTTCTTCTTCTCAGCTTCACGCTTGTTTTTTCCACTTCAGTGGTCAACATTTTCGTAGAACTGTGTGTTTTCAACAGAAACACCCACAGCCATGATGAGATCAATGTTTAACACCTTTTATAAAAGACATAGCCTTAAGTTTAAATATGAATTCACTGAATATTACACTAATTCATCATTTGTATTTAATAGTTTTTTTTAATTGCCTTGCAGTTTTACGTTTCTTAAATGAATAAATGCAGAATCCAGAAGAAATATGAAGTGATCATTTTTGATAACATGGATGTTATTGTCAGTAGGATATTGTAATCAGCTATTCTCAATTGTTATATTAGTCTATTATTGTATTCTATTGTTATATTAGTCTTGTTTGGTGCTAATGTGAAAAGACACATGATCAGAATCAGTTTTGACATTTATATTTCAACACTAACAGAATAAAGATTTAGAATCATGAGTTGCATTTGTTGTGATGTCTGCAAAGGTCAAGAAGGAGGCCGGAGAATTTAAAGGATATATTAAAATTTTTTTATTTAATATCATGCAAAAGGAGGCATACAGTTATAAAAAAAATATGAAATATAGATATATCTTGCATATAACGTTTTAAAGGTATTTGTCACCCTAAAATGTGACAGTGAGTGAGAGAGAGCTGTTGGTGAAATAACATGTTCATCCAGCAGGAGGAGCTTCAGCAGGGTCACAGTATCAGCAGAGACACACAGGACTGACACCAATATTGAAAACAATACAAACATAGATCAAACTAAAACACTGCTCAAAAGCTATGACATAAAATACATTAATATCACTCAATATTGAATATAATGAACTAATGTTATAATGTTTGACCATTTGACCTTGATTTAATACCAATCCCCTACTGGTGGGCCCCTATAGAGTGCCGAAGTGATGACGTCACTTTGTAGGACAACTCAGAAGCTAGCGGCGCATGGGTTCCCTCAGTCGAAAAGCAATGCACTTTCCCCATAGACTTTTGGAAAATCGCAAAAAATAAGATCTGTGTTTAACAAAGGGTTGTGACCCTTACACGTTTTGTCTATCAAGATAATCTTTACAAGTTAATCCAAAATGTATACATTTTGAAGCTTATATAAAGATTTAAAAAAACACAATCAGACACAATAAAGTTTAAAAAAACACAAGCAGGTTATAACTGTGTGTTCTATGTCATAGAGCAATATTTGGAGGCTCTGTTCACCACAGACCTTATTTCAGGCGATTTAGCAAAAACCCATTCAAAAATCCCATAGACTTTAGAGCGAGGTAACCGTAATGCTAAAATGCTAACTCACTTCCGCGTTTTGGCCTACAGAGTGACGTCGTAACTTCGGCACTCTATTGTGCATTTGTGTGTATCCATATTTGTTTTTGTTTTTTTTATGTTTATATTTTATGATAGGAGAAATTTGTTAACCTTTCTATTTCTGTTTGGTGTTTGAATGTATCTGACTAATTTTTGTAATTTACAATAAATAAATAAAAAAAAAAAAAAAAAAAAAAAAAAAAAAATTTCCTAATGTTGATGTGGAGTCTATACAACATGTTTACATGCATCAGGGGTAAAAAAAAACTGTTTAATTTCCTAATAATAATAATAATATACATTCTCAAACTCGTCAGATTAATTAATACCTCTAAATCTCTCGTTTCCAAAAGCTACTCTGCTCTGATTGGCCAGACGGCTCAGTCTGTTGTGATTGGTTTACCACGTACAGCGCGCATGACGAAAACAAAAACGCCCATTGTCAAACCTTAACTTTGCTTGTCCTGATGCTTCCTACACCTACTGTAAACACATGAACAATGACAGATTTTAACAAAATCTACAAAAGTGAGTACGACGATGAAACACTGGAAGAACTAGTTATTCAACCCGAACCTCCATCGCAAGGACGACTCAAGCAGGACGTTTCTCAGAGATAGCTACACAAATCAGTCTGAGGAACTTTATTAGCTGATGTGCATGTCCATCAATAAACTGATCATTTTACTTTAACTAATTTATTTTACCGGATATTTTTCTAATATATAGCGGTGAACATGTGGAAACTGTATCAATAACAGTGCATATGCACAATATCATAGTTCCCTTCAGGGGCGTGGTAGTGGGGGGAAAAGTGGACCTGACTACGGGAGAGGGCCCTTTGAAATCCCACCAATTTTTAAAAAAATTTTTTTTAAACCTAATTAGAATGATTTGGGCCCTCCAATTGATGTCATTAATAATAATTTAAAAAAAAATATTGACCAAAATGAACTCAGTGCCAGACACTCTGGACCCCCTTCCAAATGGTTTAGTCCGCAACGCGTCGACCGCCCATAGACGCAGCGGGCGGCAAACAAGTAATAACGCAGTGAGTCTAGAGTAGTGATGGGAAGTCCGGTTCTTTTCCGCGAACCGGTTCTTTCGGACAGTTCGTTTTAATGAACCGGTTCAAAAAACCGGTTCACCAGTTCTTTTACGTCATCACGTAATGACGTCAATTCTATCATCCCGGCGGATAAAAATACTTCAAATTAAAGGCATTTGTAATCACAACTTAAGTTAAATAATAGTATGCATTGTCATAATCATCTTGGATAAGTTTCTTACATTTACATTTTGAAAACGAACCCTGCTGCAGCCTAGTCGATGTGCTAACGCGGATGTTTTACATGTTTTAAATATATAAAATGCATAAATGGTCTTCATCATTTTATTTGTTATTAAATAAACTTACATTTCGCCGATTCGCCCTCTCATTTAAGTCCTGGGTTCACCCGTACTACTGCGTGCTCGTAAATCAGCACAGGATCAGCCGGCCGAAAGAAAGTTCTGTTCAGAGACGGTGCTATCACGCATGCGCAGTATCTCCAGCTCATCGGTTCTCCGTATCGAACGTGTCCGAAAGAAACAGTTCTCGGTTCTGCACTAGTGATTCAAGAGCTGCAACAACCAGTTCTCGACTCGAGAACCATATAGCATATAGGCCTGTGCTGAGCTGAAACCTGAATATACAGTCGACAAAACTAAAAAATCGATGCATGTCTGTCTCCAATATAGCCTGTAGCCTATAACAGTAGGCTATACATCATGTTTATAATGTGTTAACATAACGAATTAAACATATATGTTTAATTCGTTATGTTAACACATAAACATTTACTAAGCAGTGCACCAAACCTTGGCAAGAGTTTACATCAAAGATTTATAATATTGTTACTTAGAAATTAAATGAGCTGTTCCTGAAAATATTATTTTAGTATAATAATAAATGTTTAGTAGTTTGACAGTTTTAGAATCCAATCATTATTTCCAATCGTTAAAATAATACAGTGATACAGTAATGGGATAAACATGTTTCCAAAATGTTTTATTTTGTTACACTTACTGATGTTCAACTAAAGACGTGGAAACGTACATTTCGTCCCTCAGAAAAAAAATGCACGCATGCTCAGCTCATCAACTCATCAGTTCTCAATATGTCGAACGTGTCCGAAAGAAACAGTTCTTCTCGGTTCTGTACTGGTTATCCGACCGCTGTACCTGTACGTTCGGTAGTACACGCATGCGCAGTATCAGCTGCTCGTGCTCATCACTTCTCTCAGCACCAACATATGTCTCCGTTCAGTGAACTTTTGAGTTACTGGAATAAAATGTACTTCTGGATATTGGTTTATTTCGATTCGGAGGGACTGTCAGGCATGTCTGAAAGTGAGTAACTTTAGTAACTTGTGGTTTAGCGCTGACGCAAGACGCGAACTGTTTCGAACGATTCAGTCCGATTTAGTGTACTGGTTCGACCGGTTCACTAAAAAGAACCGGTTCAAAAGAACGATTCGTTCACGAACCGGCCATCACTAGTCTAGAGCCTGTAACGGGAGCCTGATCTGATCATGCTGTGCAAAAAGCCCAAATCGGGCTTTAAAAAAAGAAAGAGAGGAAAGAAAAAGATAGGAGGCAGACTGCGGGGAAGCAGCTGATGACTGCTTTATTCCCAAAAGGTGAACTGAGTTTGCTATATGCACCTAACGTTACATCCAATTAAAGTTAACGTAACTTAGTCAACTCCAGACAGCTGCTGCTAATGCAGGGTTCCAGACTGCGACCAAATTGGTCTCATATGCGACCATTTTTTTGAGAATTTGATTGTGCGACTTAACATTGTATGTGATGTGGTCGCGTCGCATATACGAGTGGACGCTCGCGCAAAAGAACACCGACCGTTGTATCAGCTGCTGCAGACTGCAGTCCGTAACTTATGTTCAAAACGAACGAGTAGGCTACATCATGAATCCATTTTCCAAACCGTGTTTTTGACTTATCCTGAATCTCTACGCCTGTTATAAGTGTTTATATTCGGACTATTTTTTTTTATCCCGGATTCCAGGGGTTGACTCGGATGCGAAGTTGCCCAGTGACTGCGTGACTCGCCATAGACATTATGGAGAGAAGTAGCTCCGGCAACAGTGTTCTTCCGCAAGACACATAGACGTCACGCGCGCATTGCACACTGATGGTGGAACACGCCAATTACGAATTCATGAATAAAAATATAAAAATTAAAATGTCTCAGGAAACAAATTATTACAAAATGCAGGAGGTAAGGAGTGTGAGATTTCTGAATTTTGAACTAACTTATAAAATTTGATAACGAAAAATCTGTTTTAGCTTGTTGTAATACTCTAATCTTTTAAAATGTAATGTACATTTGAATGTTTAATGATTTTTAAAAGATAGAAATATGATGCTAATAGAAAAATGACAGACACAGAAGATTATGATTCAAATGTAAATAGATAGATTGAATGTAATTCAAATGTAAAATTCTTAAAATTACAGATTAAAATTACTGTCCAAAATCCTGAAATTTGGCAATGATAATTAATATATTACAGGTATTTATGGTAAGCCTTTGCTGGCTTTGGTCCATTAAAACCACTATTCATCGGCATGCATTGATTAATCCCATGGCATGTAGCAAAAAAAATAAAAAATAACCGCGACGAAATCAAATGCTGATGCGACCAACTGAGAAAGTTGGCAGCATCAGTTTAACCTGGTTTCTGAGGGTACAGTTGTCTCTCGTGTTCTTGTGTTCTCCTATTTAAAAATAAATGTTTTTCATTTAAAACTTGCATCAGTATCATGGATCAAAATGTTAGTACACAAAACCGATGTAGCCTAAGGTTTAAAGGTATTTGAGCACAAGTAGGCCAAATGCATCAATTCAGGTGGTGAATGAAAGAACCAGTCATTACTATAATCTGATTTTATTATTTAAACACTGTTTATATTTGTTTATATTCAAATAATTAAAAAAATACATTTCATTCAAAATTGAATTTTCACTTTGCTAACCCGCATCGTAAAATGCCATGTGTAGGGGGCCCATTGACATTGAGAGTGTACAGGGCCCAGAATTTGGTGCTACGCCCCTGGTTCCCTTTCAAGGCTACAGAACTTCGACATTACGAATGTCGTTTATGGGAACTCAACTCCTCCTTTTCCACTTCTGCTGAAATCTTATAGGCTAACGCCAGCAGAGCTGGCCAATTGACGCAAATATGTAAATACTGAACACAGATGAGCGTCAATATCCATCAGAAGCTCTTTCTTCACGCTAAAATCGTGTGCTAGATGTAACCCCTCACACCCGGGTCCTACTCGCCCCGCTCCGAGCGGGCCTCGAACCCGGGTCTCCGGCGTGAGAGTCAGACGCTCTAGCAAGGAGGCTAAAGACTGCAGCCTCTAGCGTCTGTCGCTAGAGCGTCTATTGAGATCGGGGAGTGAGGTTTACTCGCACAGCAACTACTAGCTGGCCTCCGTTACACTCACCCCCCTAAACCTCACTCTCATCCGGGTCACGGCACCAATGTAACCCCTCACACCCGGGTCCTACTCGCCCCGCTCCGAGCGGGCCTCGAACCCGGGTCTCCGGCGTGAGAGTCAGACGCTCTAGCAAGGAGGCTAAAGACTGCAGCCTCTAGCGTCTGTCGCTAGAGCGTCTATTGAGATCGGGGAGTGAGGTTTACTCGCACAGCAACTACTAGCTGGCCTCCGTTACATAGACATATACTGTAAAAAATATGGACAAAGCGTCTGTGACGTCACCCATAGACTCTCTGAAGAACGGGTTTGAGGCTATTTATGGGGGATATGGGTGGCGCTGGCGCCATACTTAAAAATCTTGGAAAATACAAAAGTTTCAGAAAGGTTACAGAGGTGGTGTGATGTGTTGTGTCAGATCATGGCGAGACGTCAAATTTACTCGGCGCATCGCGTTATCAGCTGTCAATCAAAGTTAACCGCCCTTATTTACATACATTTTATATCTAAATATGATCTAAACTAACGAGTTAGAAAAAAATTCACCCCCCTCACAGTTGTCAGGCACCCAGAACATATTGAAGATTACAATAAAAGTCCATGGGACCAAACTGTAAACATATGAATTTATGCTGTGAAAACGGAGATTTTAATATGACGTCTATGGATATTTGCTCCCTTTTGGGACCGGGCTCTAGCAGATTTGAGATGTATTGCAGTTTTTCGCACTTCGGGGAAGGCTTCATCTTTCAGATTCTAGAATGTTGCCGCTTGGGTGCTAGAAAGCTGATACTTCATAACTCTAATAGGTATTTTTCGCCGTCGTCGAAGGTGTGCCGAAGGTTTTTCGTCGAAGGTGTGCCGAAGATACGTGATACTCTCTTCTGCATCCGATGGCGAACATTGGCAACTTGTGCTCGGGCCCCATACACCTGTTCTGTATCGCGTGCATGGGGCTGGCCCACGCCGAGTTCAGCCCTTGAGAGGAGCGCCCCCAACAAATCTCGCGAGAATCACGACATGCTTTACGGCAACGATGTCACACACATCCACATCCACAACAACATGAAGCACGAAGACACTTGCACGCATTTCAGACGTGATAAAAGCAAAGAAAACACGGTCGGAAGAGACTAGGAAGACTAGACTAGGCTTTTCCATAAATGGGGCTTTTCACTCATTGGCGCGAGCTAAAAAGCAGCACTGAATGCAACAGTGATGCTGACATGGCGATCTTGTTGATGGACTAGTAAGTACATATTTCTAAGTTTGTGTGCATTTTATTTTGTGATTTCACCGGAGTGAATAGAGAGAGTCCGCAACGGCGATAAATTGGCTTTATGCACAGCTGCACTACTTCCTGAACTTCAGCCAGCTCCTTGTTTCCTGTCTGCCATTATTGGACAAATTAATTAATTCAGGTGTGCCTGACCTCAGTAGTCACGGCAACAATAATCAGACACACCTGAATCAGAGCCGGCTTCAGACCGCTTTTAGCAGGGGGGCATTTATTTTCAATGGGTGGGCACTAGGTAGGTATGGGGACTTTTTTTCCGATATTAGATATCCTATATTTATTATTGCTACTGCCTTTTCTGTTAGCTATTAACATGAAGTAATGCAACCCACACAATAAAAAACACATAAAACATTACACATTGTTGCAAGACGAGCGACTCTTAAGAAATTTGATCAAGGGTTAAATAGGCCTATACAAAAAAAAAAAAAAAAATTGCAAGACCGACTCTGAACACAGCTTTATAATAGCAAAGCTAACGAACATGTACATAGTCTCTCACTGACAGAATAGCCGTTTATATGCTATCTCAATGGCGGAAGTGAGAAAAAAAAAGCTAAGTTACTCATCTTTATTCTGCTATGTTCTAACATAAGCATTTACATTCGTAGCCTTAAAAAAGCATCATGTAGTTACCTTTATCAAATAAAACCTTTAACACCTTTAACAAATAAAAAACACCCACAACATACACAGATATTATTCTACAATTTCCATTTACAAGAAAATATAGGCTTAAACACCTGTTTCTCCACGGCGGGAGTGAGTGACATTTCAGGACAATGGGCAGCGCAAAAAACTAGGCCAACCAAACTATTAGTTTCATCACGTGACAACACATAGTGAACAATACAGTACATGCCAGTTAGATAAATACACTTACGACTCGGACTCGACTGTCTTTGGTCTCGGTCTCGACTACAACACTGCACGGTAGAAGCACCAAATACCAAAGCCGGGCTGTCGTTGTCTAGCTGTATGGGGTAATCGATGTATAAGGAGAAACTGTGGTATTGAACCATTTTCTAATTTCCATTTTTGGAGAGTTTTCATCTGTTTGCTTTGTTTTGAATGCAGGAAGCTCGCGCGGTCGCGCCAACTGAAAATCATTTCATTCAAGTATTAACGTGCGTGATTGGGGGGGGGCGGCAGGGGGGTTTCCTCACAGCGTCACACTGGTTTTTATGTTGGCTTTATTGTATTTGCAGCTAATGAGCCGTTTGTAGACATATATTTGTACTATTTCTCACTGAAATGTGAATTAAATTAAACTGATATTATTTTGTAAATTATATCATAATTCAATTTGGGGGGGGCACAAAATACATTTGGGGGGGCATTGCCCCCTAATGCCCCCCCATAGCGCCGGCACTGACTTAATCAAGTTTGGCCAATAATGGCGGACAGGAAACAAGGAGCTGGCTTAAGTTCAGGAAGTAGTGCAGCTGTGCATAAAGCCAATTGAAGAGCGTGTCCGAGTGGAGACTATGCGCGTGCCGCCACATAGGGGGACCAGACGTCCCGAAATCTAAGCTGTTGTCCCGAATCTGGCCCCAATTGTCCCTAAAATTATATTAAAACAAAACCTTGAATAGTTATTGTCTGATAAAATATTAAAAACTGTCCTAGGAGGTTGAGTCGGCCCCCGCCAGCAGCTCATTTGCTGCAGCATCTTTTCTGTTTCTTTTTTTGAAGTTCTACAAAGATGTAGGCGTGAATTTAAATATACATTGATAAGCAAATTTTCATTAATTCGTTTCGTTGACATGGCTGGTGTCCTGGAACCACAACACCATTTTTTAGTGGCAGACTAAAGATTAATGAGAGACTGTTGATCTTTGAAAAAAAAAAATGTTTGGTTCAGGTTTGAAATCATTATCGTTTATTATAGGCTATGTAGTCTAATATCATAGGCCTACCCATAAACACCCCCTAAATCTCTTATTTAAAGGCACACTATGCAAGATTTGTACCTTAATGCAACAGCTTCAAAAGGGTGTCAGGCCGTGAGTGCAGAGACGCTCTGAGTGAGTGGTATTTGCGTAAGTAACGTTAAATTCAATTTGACAAAAATGGAATTCCTGCATAGTGTGCCTTTAATAAAAAAAAGTGCAATTTAAATGCAAGAAAAAATTGAACATTATTTTTGTTAAATGCATTCATAAAATCTATAAATCTGTAATTATTTGGTTCTCTCTTATTTTATTAATACATTAATTTACACCAAATTAAGATCTTAACCTTATTCAAGGGGAAGCTTTGCCCAGATGGGCTCGTTTTGTTCAAAGTAGAATTTTAGTCCCAGTCCAGCCCTGTCTACGCTCTTAAAAATAAAGGTTCTTTGGCATCAATGGTTCCATGAAGAACATTTAACATCCATGGAATCTTTCCATTTCACAAAAGGTTCTTTATAATGGAAAAATGTTTTCACAATGTTCTTCTAAAAATGTTCTTCTCTCAGGTTTCCTTAAATCTGGCCCCGGAGATCCACTGCCCTGCAGAGTTTAGATCAAACCCAAATCAAACACACCTAAGCAAGCAAATCAAGGTTTCCAGAGTTACTAAAAAATCCAGGTATATGAGTTTGATCCGGGTTGGAGATAAACTCTGAAGGACATTGGCCCTCCAGGGCCGGATTTGAGGAGCCCTGTTCAGCATGACTGCGAAACCCCCCTTTTGAAAGCTTTATTTTTAAGAGTGTAAGCATAACTATACCATGAGATTAAATGTGCATATGTATTCACAGAGAACATGTAAATCTTCTCCTGCTCTGTAATTCAAGGGTTGATCAACGTCTCATGACTCCTGCGTACACCACAGCATCACTCTCTACAGCACTCTGTCTCTGAAAGAAAACACAAATACATGTTCATTTATTTATCATGGTATTTTCACATTTTGGGGAGATAAAAGCATATCTGGTGACATATAAGAGTTTGTGACAATAATGTAATGGGGAGAGCAAGAAAAAAAACATGCTCAATAAACACATATTTATTTTTAACCCCCCAAAAAACAGTAAAACAATACAATAATATTTGATTGCCTTTATTTCATTGTAAACAGCTAGAATAAACAGCCACTTCGCGTCGCATCTTCGTTAGGCTATAGGATCATGAAATGTGGACCACTTTTGCACTGTTAAAATATTATCTTCAACCTTAAAGTTTTTTTTCCTTTTTTCAAAACACATTCTGTCAATGAGAATGATTTTTAAAAAAGTAGTTAAAATTTGCATTTATACTTCATTTAAAATACGGGATTACCAATTGGTTTTGATTAGGGTGGAAAAAACTATACGAGTGTGGATTAGAACCTCGAACCTACCGAGTCCCGACACGCTAGGCAAAGGTTCTACCTGTGGACCATCACTGTACACATGAAAATAGGGCGTATACTTTATATACTCACTATATTCAGACATTGTGCTCATTTTTATTTATGAGCAACGCTCCCCCTGCCCCCCCCCCCCCCCCCCCAGAAACTCCGCGCCTGCACTCTAAAAAATGCTGGGTTGTTTTAACCCAATTTTGGGTCAAATATGGACAAACCCGAAATGTTGGGTTAAAAATGTAATGTAAAAATTTAACCCAACGGCTGGGTTAGTCCATATTTGACCCAAAGTTGGGTTAAAACAACCCAGCATTTTTTAGAGTGTGATGTCAGCAACTCCTAGCAAATGTTAGCTAGGGTTAAAATGTTTTACACAGTGGGGTTAGTTGTAACAGTGTTCATTGTGATATCAAGCTCGTTTTTATTATTATCACTTTATAAAATTAATTATAAAATTTTTGCATGCAGCTGCCACTCACAAAATGATGTTTTATTAACAAAGTTCGGGAGAAGCACGTTCAGATACACAGGTGGAGAGCACTCAGCAATCATGATTAAAGCACGTATATATAGACTCAGTAATCTCACCTCATTTCTCTGAGAGTTTAGCAGCATCCCTCCTCCACTCCTTCTCCACTCTTCTAGTCCTAAACCACTTTACATACAGGGGCGAGTACTCTGGGTTCGGGCCGAATTCCGAGCTCGGAGCCCTCCCCCCAAATACGCACGCCAGCACGCCAAATACGCATTATACTTTATTCCCTTTAATTGTATGTAAGTGTGAACTCGTGAATGTAATTTAATCGCAATTACAATATTTCATATTTGCACATCTGTGCAGCCCTTTCCTATTTCTATCCATGATATTGATCCATAATAGAAGGATGATTGGATGAGGGATGGATGTATGGATATCTATCTATACAGATAATATAGGACTGAATTCTGTTAGTTACAAATAACCCCTTTGTCTTTTGACTGTTAACCCCACATATGGGGTAAGTTGTAACATTTGCACTTCTGTCACTTTCAGTGCATCTGTATGGTAGGTCCTAGAAAAAAAAAATTAATTGTTCATTTGCAGAGATGTGTATGTTGCTTGTATTAAAAAAAGATGAATCTAACTAAAAAAATTTTTAATAATTGAGCCAAAACCAAAATGTGTTGGGTTTGTGCCCCGCTCTACCATGTCACTGAACATTTATTTAACAATAACAAAAGTAAAATTATTGTTTAAGTTATTTATCTCATCTCTGTTTTTGTGTTTATTTCATATTAGACAAATCTGATATTATTTTAAACGTATAGCCTATGTTTTTTTTAACAGTTGATATAGTTATTTTAATCCTGATCTAATCAGCAGAATACATAACCTGTGTAACACTGTGTTAAAACTTGCTAATAAAGCTCTTAGCATACTAGAAACTTCCAGACTGTGTTGAGGCAAGCTGGGGCTAAACTCTCCAGGACCGACTTTGGACACCCCTGTCATACAGTTACACATGCTATTTGTCTCCTGTTCTGAGATGCTGTGTGTGGAAGGAGGGGAATGTTTCTATTTGCCTGCATTGTTTTGACATAATGCTGTATAGATGTGTTTTGCAATGTGTTCATTGTCATGTTCCAAAATATTTTTTTTTTATTTCTTAAGAAATGCTATTATTTTATATAAAAAAAAAATAATAATCGTCTTTTATTGACAAAATATTTTAGTTTGAGTTGGATAATTGTTTGATTAGATCAGATAACATTTTAAGCTGTCATAATGTGGACAGTAACACCCTGCCCCTTACATGTTACACATTTCAATTCCATTATTTTGGCATAAATAATGAAAGAAGTACAAGACAACACATTTGTACCAGACATGTGTGAAATTAATTTTGAAAAAAAAAAAAATAAAAAATAATATATATATATATATATATATATATATATATATATAGAGAGAGAGAGAGAGAGAGAGAGAGAGAGAGAGAGAGAGAGAGAGAGAGAGAGAGAGAGAGAGAGAGAGAGAGAGAGAGAGAGAGAGAGAGAGAGAGTACTCTGAACCCTAAGTAGATTTACACAAATGGAGAAAGTCAAAAAAGCGTTATAGGTTGTGCCCCGCTCTCCCCTAAATCTAAATCTAAATCTAAATCTAAATCTAAATCTGTGACTACAAAATACACAAATCAGAGCAGAAGACAAAGGGACACTAAAATAAATCTAATGCTTTTATATCTGTATAGACTCGCTGCTACAATAATTCAGACACACCATACATAGAAATAAATTCTCTTACCGATTTATGTCTTTTGTAGAATGTCGGATCAGCGTAAGTGATCTCTCTATCCTGGGTCTGGACTGTTTCAGAAACAAAACACTCAATGAAATGATGTTTGAGCACTGCTTTACATTATTTTGATATATATATATATATATATACTTGCCTTCTCTGTCTGTTTTTCTGTGTTTCTTGCAGATGCAGAAGATCCCGACAGCAGCAGCGACTATCATCAGAGATCCAGCAACAGCAGAAGAGATCAACACTATCAGTGACACTGAGACTGAACCTGAAGGAGAGAGTCATTAGTGTGAGTGCATGTGTACATAAACACAAATGCAGATATCATAGCAGATGTATCACGTACCTGAACATGGCCCACAGAGTTCAGTGTTGAGATGTGTGGTCTGGTTGCTGATGGTATTGTTGAGCACACAGCTGTACGCATCATCCAGACACTCCAGATGCAATGAAAGGTTTCTGCTGAGATCAGACAGACTGATGCTGGACAATACACTGACTCCTTTATACCAGGAGAGAGTTGCATCACTCTCATTCAACACTGAACACACCAATGAACAGTTTGATGAAGATGAAGATGATGATGATTGTTTTGAAGAATGGTTGATGACAGGAACAGGCAGGCGAGCTTAAAAACAGAATAAATATAATTCAGTATAGATTATAGATCGCTGTGATATTTGTCAGTTCATTACATTTCAAATTGAATGAATGTAGCAGAGAAACAAATGGTATAAAATGTATATTATTCAAATATGTAATTATAAGAGTGCATAAATGCACAAATATTTTTTTTTTCATCACACAATTGTCTTTATATAATTTTATTATATTCTCAGTAATCGTGAATAATATTAACTTTTAAAAGACCAACCTGCACGTGCACACACAAACATACACTGCTGTTCAAAAGTTTGGGATCGGTGCGATTT
The DNA here is from genome assembly GCF_016745375.1 of Pimephales promelas. Next base: position 1,187,941 of record NW_024121132.1, read on the forward strand.
TTAATAATAATAATAATTTTTAAGAAGCTTTTAAATGTCTCTTATGCTCACCAAGGCTTCATTTAGCTTATTTGATTAAAAAAAAAAAAAAAAAAAAAACATAATTGCAATTTAAAATAACAGTTTTCTATTTTTGTAACATTATACAAAACTGTTCAAAAGTTTGGGGTCAACAGTAAAGACATTTATAATGTGTCCCCCGTTTCCATTGAGACGCGTCATGCTTGGCACATGATCCCTCACAGCCAAATCTCCAAAATTGCGCTGTAGGCCAGATTTAGCGGTTTTATTTCTTTTCTTTTATTGCTTAGTGCTTATGATATCATGAACTATCTTGTATTCCGATTCTCAAATATGTGTAAGTGAGTTTGTTTTGTCGTTTAAAAAAAAACTTTATAAATTATCTTAATCTGTATAGGCTAGGCCTAGCATAGGCTACGTGGCTGTGTTTGGGCCGGAGTTCAGAGATTTTGTCTGTTGGATTTTTTTTTTTTTTTTTTTTTTTACAGCGCGTGAATTCATCAGTTTCTCCCGAAATAGGCTACATGAAAGTAAGTGGCCGGTGAACTGGGAGAAAAATAGAGTTGACTTTATAGTTATTTGCAATCTGTCTCTGATTGAAAGAAAAAGCGTATTTGAATGGGTTATTGCTGCTTCTATAGACATTGTGTATTTTACAAACTATGTATTGTTTTGCTGTAAATTATGTGTAGCCTATTTAAATGCCTGAAACCTAAAATAAACATTATTAAAAACACTGAACAGTTGTTGTAGCCATATGATAATGGCTGAGCACGTCCGTATTTGGCTCAGCGCCAGCCATAGAGCCACTTTGAATCTGGCAGTTATATAACGTCACTGTACATTCCTAGTGCTCAGCTGCAGCAGAGCGTGTCAAAATCGAAATTGCTGATGAGGTTTGAGAAATTTATCTAGTGGAAAATGACAATATTACGTAAATACCTGTCTAGGGTTGGTAGATATCGCCCAACACTATTTGATCACAGGAATAAATTACATTTAAAAATTCAAATGGAAAACGGTTGTTTTAAATTGTCATAATATTGACTATTTACCTATAGCCTATATTTTTTTATGTAATAGGCCTAAGAGATTTCTTTTCAAAATCATAAAAAAGCCTATACCAATCCCTAATATTTGAATAGCAGTGTAATATATATATATATATATATATATATAAATATTTATAGGCCTATATATATTTATATAAACATGGTAGTAATTCTCTACTCACCATAGATGGTAAGATTGAATGTGTTAAGCGGTGTCTCTGATTTGTCAATAGTTACTTTATAAAGTCCAGAGTCTGTGGTTCTGGTGTTTGTGATGGTCAGAGATCCAGTCTTTTCATCCAGTGTCAGTCTGTCTTTGAATCTCTCAAGAACATCTGTCTTAAAGTTATTTCCTTTGATTTTAGCTATGAGACTGTCGTTGAGTCCAGTTCTCCACATTATCAGTTCATCTTTCTGTTTTTCAGTATCAGTGTTTAGAGTGACAGATTCTCCCTCAGTCACTGACACTGACTTCACGGCATCAACACCAAACACTCCTGAACAACAAACAGAAATATTTACTCAAAAAAGCTTTATTATTATTATTATTATTTATTTATTTATTTTAATTCTTCTCTCTGCACTAATTTCAATGTTTAGCCTACTCATTGAAAAGTGAGTATTTTAGTAAATTAGTTTGATACAACTGGAAAATATATGAGGCAAAATGAATTATAAATAAATGAATTAATAAATAACATATGTTTGTCAACAAATGAAAATATAAGTGAAGACAAAAACAAAAACAAAAAAAAACTTACCGGCCACACTCCAGCACAAAAAGATGAAAATAAACATTTTCTTCAACAGTTCGCAACACAGCGAATGAAGCTGCTGGACTGTAGAGAAGTTGTTTAATGGAACTGTCAGTGTGAAGAAACTCCTCCCTTCAGAAAGTGTACATGACTTCTCACAATGACACTGTATGATCTACAATAAGAATAATATGTAGAACAAAGAACTCATCAAAAAACACGATATTATTATACATATTATATTATAAATAATTCATTTTGCTTTTGAAATATAATCCATAGTGCTTTTATGTTGTTGGAAAAGTGCACGGAGACATTTAAGCTTCCCATTTGATGAAAACTGATTTTCAGAAATAGAGTTTGTGTGGAATAGCATTTGCTGTGTTTCTGCTGTTGCTTTGTTTTGAGCTAATTTCATTGAAGGAGCAAAAACAGACAATTTGTTTCTACAAAGTTTGATTTAAGCTACTTTTTACTTATCAATCTGTTATAAAATCAAAATCATGTCACATTTACAATCATGCTGATAATCAGAGAAAACTAGTGCTTCATATTGTTTAACTACATAGTATAAATAAAATCAGGAACTCGTTATTGGAGGATTTTTGCCCCCCATAACAATAAAGAAACAAATGAAAGAATGAAATAATAGATTAATTAAATTTTAAGAAAGAAATAATGTAAAATTATTTAAAAGTCGTCAGGACATAAATCAGTATTAACTGTTCTTAAACTTGAATTCTTTCTGGAAAAGGTCCGTCTGTGGGCGGTGCTACTGGAGGAGTTTATCCTCACTGACTGCAGTTTCACTGAACCACTTTACAACAGACCGGCAACACGTTTGACTTTTTCAAGAGTATCAGGACTGATTATTATAATATTTCTGTTGTGTGAAACCACTTAGAGAACTGAAGAAAATGTTTGATTTGTTTATTTTCTTCTGTTTGTTCTCCTGCAGTCTGGCTGGTAAGTATTTTTATGCCTTTAGTTCTCTTTATTGTTTGTTTGCCTGCACAATTTATTCTTAAATTAAATGTTTTCATACAGCATATTTAATATAATATATAATTTAATTTTTTTAAATTTATCAGAATAAACACTACTTGTGCAGAAAATTGTTTCAAAATGAAAAAAAGAAAATCTGTGAAATCAAATTGTGAGTGAATATTTCTGTGTGTTGTTCAGGAGTGTTTGGTGTTGATGCCGTGAAGTCAGTGTCAGTGACTGAGGGAGAATCTGTCACTCTAAACCCTGATACTGAAATACAGACAGGTGAACTGATAATGTGGAGAACTGTACACGACGACAGTCTCATAGCTAAAATCAATGAAAAGGACAAGAAGACAGATTTTCTTGAGAGATTCAGAGACAGACTGACACTGGATGAGAAGACTGGATCTCTGACCATCATGAACACCAGAACCACAGACTCTGGACTTTATAAAGTTATCAACACCAGATCAGACACGCCGTTCAACACATTCAATCTTACTGTCTATGGTGAGTAGAGAATTACTACCATGTTTATACATACTGTAGACTTAGTGTGTGTTTGTGTGTGTTATGAATGTTGTATTATATTAATATTATTATATTTTATTTTAATTTATACATAGAAGACTGCGCTGTTTTACATTTAATTACTTAATTCAGTTTCTGTATATTTCCTACCTGAATATTACTGTTGAATGAATCTATCTAGCACTGGTATTATTAGTGTGATAAATAACAAAAACAATATGATACTGCAATGTTGAATGGCTATAATTAATGGCTTAAAATTAGGCAAAAATAAATAAGTAAATAAATATATTCAGTAGGCCTATCAGTATTGGTAGTGATGATACTGGCCTTCCTTCATAATAGGCCTACATAGCAAAAATGTGCCATTAAACACTTTTTTTTAAAGTTACATTGTTTAATTAATTTGGAGATTTAATGTGAAATGATCATAATATAGAAATATATAATGAAAAAAAGTATGTTAAGTAAGTAATTTTTCTCGTGATCACAACTTATTTTTCTCGTGATCTCAAGATAACAAAAGTTGTTTTTTCAGGACGTAACCTAACTGTATCACAAGGAAATCTCATGCCTTTTAGTGTTGTCACGTACAAATTTTTTTAAACATCTCGGTACCAAGTCCCGGTGGTACCGAGTACCCGGTCAAACCCGGTTCTGGATGCACATGCATGCACGAAGGGTGTGAAGTTGCATCCTCTTGAAAGCGCTGAGAAATGGTGACCGGCGGCGCTGTTGATGTGGTGTCTGTGTAAATTAAACTGCAAAAAGACTGTAGTTTGTAAAAAATAATCGTAATTTTAAGTGTAAAAGACTGTAAAAATGCTACAGTGCAAAACTGTTAATTGGTTAACTGAAAAAGAACAACTCCTTGTATAATTTATAGTGGAAAAAAAACGTAAATTCACATTCCCACAATTCCCTGCGTCACACTTCACATTTGATGTATTTTTGTTGATGTATTTTTGATGTATTTGATGTATTTTCCTCATAGTTTTCTTTTTTTCAGTTATGTACATTAGGGTTTTATGTTACAATTTAATGTTATGTTACATTTTTTAATTTCACGTGTGTTACCATGATGGTGTTTATTGTTTGTGTGAATTACACTGTGCAGCTTTTTTTATAGAAGTATTAATCTTATAATGGAAGACAACTTCTGATGAGTTTTGATTGCTAATCTAACTCTCATCACTACTGTGATGATTGATGGTTATCAATGTATTACAATGATACAAAACAGAGATCAATTTTTCAAAAGGTTACTATATCAACAGATTTCTGAATGTGGTTTATTACAGTAAATTTTAAATTAAGTTTGTAAAACCATTTACGTTCACTGTAAAAAAGAAAAAAAAAGAAAAAAAAACTTTAAATTTACGGGAAAAACTGGCAGATGTGATTACCTGAGTTTTCCTGTTAAAAAAACGGTATAGCAACATTTTAGGTTTTACAGACTTTTAACCGTATTTAATTTTACAGCAATAAACCGTATTTCATTATCTGATATAATGTTAATTTACTGACCTTTTGAAGTACTAATATCTGTTTTGTTCAATTGTAATACACTGACAGACAACAACCACAGCCGTAATGAGAATCAAATGATCAATCAAAGCTCATCATAATCAACTCTTTCGCAAGAAAAGTTCATACTATTATATAGAAGCTGCACAGTGTCATTCACACAACACCATCATGGTAACATGTTGAAATGTAAAAAATTCAATAAGTGTTAATTTAACAACATTAAATGTAAAATAAAACCCTAATGTAGCCTACATAACTGATTACAAAAAAAAATAAGAAAATTATTAAGGAACAGTTAAAATACATAAAATGTGAAGTGTCACGCAGGGAATTGTGGGAATGTCAATTTATATTTTTTCACTGTAAATTATACAATGACTTGTTTTTGTTTTTTACTTCCAAAAACTGTACATTTTATTTAAATACTTAACTGTATTTTACAGTAAAATTACATTAAATGTACCATTATATATATCACAGTTATTTACCGTATAGTACTTAGAAACTTTCTGTTAACCAATTAACAGTTTTCACTGTAGCATTTTTACAGTCTTTTACTGTTAAAATCACGATCATTTTTTACAGTGTATAGATAGGTTCGCTGCTAAAATAATTTCACTTACTACTTTTTTATATCTCTCCTCAATATTCAATTCCATCTTCATATTTTTTTTAATTTTTCTTCACATAACACACAAAACTCCTCCCATCTTGCCTGTCTAAATGCCCACCTTGCACACTGGTTAAATCTTTGCTTTTGTACTGCACTCTGAATCTCACAGACTATTGGCCAGTGATCACTGCCCAAATTATCCTCTTGCACGCTCAAAGTGCACTTACCTACTAATGCAGCCTATGTTATTGTGAGATCCAAACATGACAAGCCGCCTTTAACTGTATCCATTCTTGTTAATTTCCCATCATCCAAACATACTAATGTGTGTTCTTCTATAAATTCTTCTACAACTAACCCATTATTGTCTGTACTCTTACTACCCCATAAACCATTATGGGCATTAAAATCCCCACATATAATAACTTTACCCTGTGACTCATCACATCGTCTAGAATACTATTATTTATTTCTTTGCATGGATTATAAAAGTTTGAAATTCTAATTCCATCATACCTCCCCATTACTTTTATATTTACACATTCTACTATTACTTGTATTTATTCTCTTATATATGATATCTTCTTTGATAAATGCTGCACACCCTACCCCTCTTCCAGTTACTCTGTCTGTCCTCTCTACTACATATCCATTTATCTTAAAGTCCAAAGAATTGTTTAATCATGTCTCTAGAATTTATATGATGTTTGGTGCCTTTTCCGTTTCTGATATGTTTTTTTTTTAATTCTTGACCATTTGCTATTAAACTCCTAGCATTCCAATGTAGTCGTAAAGACATCGTACAGCTAAGGATAATTTTGAGTCCTATCCATGGCAGCAGTTCCTTCCTCCGCTTCCAAAATTCCATGCATTTAGATTTAGATTTACCATTTAACATTTAGGTGTAACATTTAATATTTAGATTTAACTATTTTAAATATCTCTAAGTTGACAAATATAGATATTTTGCGCTGAAAAGGGACTGTCAACATTTTTTAAACATATTTGAAGCTAAATGTGACAAAATGCTGCTGTTATTTTCAGCGTGAGCCGTTTACAAACGGCTCCCCATACTAAACAGGTTTTGTCTACTTTTTTGGTAACACTTTACAATAAGGTTCGTTAGTTAACATTAGTTAATATGAACTAATAATGAATAGCACATATACAGCATTTGTTAATCTTTGTTAATGTTATTTTCAACATTTACTAATACTTGATTAAAATCTTGTTAACATTAGTTAATGCACCGTGAACTAACATGAACAAACAATGAACAGCTGTATTTTCATGAGCTAACATTAACAAAGATGAACAAATGCAGTAACAAATGTATTGCTCATGGTTAATGCATGTTAGTAAATACATAAACTAATGTTAACTAATGAACCTTATTGTAAAGTGTTACCACTTGTGTTTCTATGTCATATGAATAATATGTTAGCCTGGCTGCGCCCTCCTACGCACTTCCGCTCAATTTCACTTTCCTTCAGTACCACTTCCTCTATACAAATGAAATGTACTAGAGTCTGGTTGAACCAGGCTAATAATATGTGCCCCATACATGGAATCAGAGTGCCTACTGTACGTAGTAAATGGAAAATCTCTACAGCAAAAAGCCAAGCACTACATGTATTCGGTTTGTTTCTATTGTGCAATATAGCATACAGAAGGTGATGGACATTTTTTGGGGGGAAAGAAGTGCTGCATTTTATCAAACATGTGACTTTTCAATAATCCATGATTACCACCACCATATGACGTCATAATATATAAATTAGATGGGAAAATGTAATCCCTTCATAAACTTTTGCTCATCCTTAATATTTCTCTAATTTACATAAAATGTCTATCTTTTATAACTTTAAAGATATAGCCTTTTGAAATTAAGAAGTTAAAATCAAATGTTTTAGGAAGGGTTAACAACACATTTCATTATTCTGTTTAACTCGTTGCTCTTATTTTGAGAAGGGTCTGACTGCAGAGCCGCAGTTTCACCCCAGCAGTTTCACCCTGCGCATGCGCTGTTTCAATATAGCAGTTTTATCCGTGCGTTTTGAATAAGTTATGAAATTGTCTTCGCTGCAGTCAGTTCAGCAGTATAATGAGGACAAATGATTCTTTTACATATATTCATGTTGCAGCAAACTTGCTATGACAGTAGCACCAGGCCGTTGGATCAAAATGAAAAAAACAAGGTAAGGGTATTTTGTTGTCTTGTTTTCGGAACACTTTAGTGTCCTGATTGATTTCTTTGTTTTTCGAAATGCAATTTGCCATTTCAGCATATCTCCCATCAACTCGACATGACATCCTGTGGGGTCTTCATGATTATATGGTAAGTTACGGCCCAGATAGCATGGTAACATTAATTCAATGTTGAGTTTTTATCCAAACCATCATTTTGGTTGAGAGACATTGAAATGTTGATGAAAACCAACAGCACACATGGGTGGAGACGGTGACATTGAACTAACAGTGATTTGTAGTTGATGAGCACAAGATCATTCAGGCGTGTGTCTCTGCAGAACACTAGTGGGCGTTTCTCAGTCAGTGGGGCGTGTAAACCACAATGGGCATTTTCAACCGCTTTACCCGATTTGCTCTAATCCACTGGGGGCTTGGTTTAGGGGTGGGCCTTCATGATTTTAGCATGTCTGTTAAAAAATGGTTGAAAAACATTTATTGTAGTTTGAAATTGGCCACTGATTGGTAAACACCCATTTTTGTTTTGCATGTGCACTGCTCAATAGTCTAATGCTTCCTCGTTAGAGAGAAAACAGGTGCGTCCAATACAGACCTCTTGTTTGTTGAATCACCTGACATAAATGATTTCTCTAGGACAGTTTCAAACAATGGCGCATCTATCTCAACGCATTCTCACCCCAAGGCGTCACCTTTGACCATGCTTCAATATTTGACGTTTTAGGCGCCCTTTAGCGTCACTTACATGACGCGATCCTACGGCGTCATCTAACTGACGCTAAAGGAAAGCGTCAGTTAGAGGACGCGGTTAGGTTTAGGTGTGGGGTGGGGGTAGGGTACACGCGATCCTAGGGCGTCATCTAACTGACGCTAAAGGGCGCCTAAAGCGTCAGATATTGAAGCATGTCCAAATGCTTCCCAAGGCGTCAGTTAGGTGACGCCTTGGGAGTGAGAATGGGCTGTCTATCTTATTTCTCTTTTTTGTGTGCTTATTTGTGTTTTATTTGTGTTGTTACCGTAATTAGATACATTAAAAAGTTATTTTGTTTGAATAAACCAAATATTTTTCTACAATCTCAAATTATGCATCTTGCTTTAGTAAAGTTTATAAAGACTTTCCTGAATAAAGTTCTAACATCATTTAACAAATTTCTTCAAGTGTAGGACACATGAACAAGAGCAAGAATGTTACACTACAAACACAGCCCATGTCTTGCATCTGTCAGTGCTTGCATGTAGAGCACATTGCTCCTTTAGTAGGAGTGAAGGCAGATGAAGATGGACAATAAAAAATTTTAAAAAGAGAAGCACCCTCCTGATAATGCTGACATTGATTATACATTGAGTTGTTGTCGACAGCATAATCACATGACCTGGGACTTATCACTGCTTAAACAGGTAATCATTCATATTCCTGAATCTCTATTAAATTTGAAAAATATATCTGATTTCCATTCAGTTAAACTGGTTTCCACTGAAACACAATAACAAAAAAACATCTTGTGTTTATTAAGAAAGTGACTGGCATCTATTTTGTCATATTTAAAGAAAATAAGGTGAATCTGCAGCTTTAAAGGGATAGTTCAGCATGAAATGAAAATGATGTCATCATTTATTAACCCGCAATTGCCCAAACCTTTCTTTGCTGAAGGGTGTTGGTAACCAGACGTGATGGTTGATGGTAGCCATTGCTTTCATATTTTTTTCCTACTATGGAAATCAATGGCTGCCGTCAACTTTCTGGTTACCAACATTCTTTAAAGGGCACCTATTATGCCCCTTTTTACAATATGTAATATTGGTCCCGGGTGTCCCCAGAATGTATTTGTGAAATTTCAGCTCAAAATACTCCATAGTTAATTTATTATAACCATTTGAAAATTTCATTTTGGGACCTGATTAAAAATGAGCTGTTATGGGTGTATGCCCCCTTAAATGCAAATGAGCTGCATATCCCCGCCCTGCCTTTGGATGAGGGCGACGCAGTCGGTAAGCAGAAGGGGAGAGTGAGAGACGCGCTGGTTTGAATTTCATTCAGCGTACGTTTGAATCGGAATATATAAATAGTACGAAGAGACTCCGGCAGAATAAACACATGAGAATGGACCAGTACGTCTCGGTATGGTTATTTGATACATTTATATACTTATAGAGTTGTAATCGCGTCTTTTTGCAAGTATGGATGTGCAACACACACAGACACACACAAACACTAATACTGGCACATTTTTTTTTTAAACTACATACACATTCTGTGATCAAGTTTGCCTGTGGCGTCATGTTTAGCTTGTCATACAGATGCTTCTGTGGCAAATGTGAGAAGATGTTTAACTTACAGAACAAGAACATATATGCAGTTTTTAATACAATATATTTAAAAATATATTTATAAACATGTGGTTACACACTATACAAACAATGTTTAAATTATATACACAGACATCCTACGACGACAACAACTTTAGACGCATAATTTGTTGTTGAATTGTCTGACAGACTGAAATGACTATTTGCTCAAAAATCATAAAATACACTTAGGCCTACTGTTACTGGAGGTGACGGTGGATCGCAAACAGTAGACGACGATCCACACTTGAGGATTAATTTTTAAGCCACAACAACAGGATTAACCCACGAGTCCACGACATAACACTTATGTTTCCAAGAGACATTGAGACATAGGGCCTACACTAAAATCCGCGTACTTACAGAGTTTACCACACGTTTATTGCACAGTAGCCTATGTGGTATGAAGGTTTGAGCCGCGATGCTAACTAATCTAACGTTAATGAACTAACGTTAAAGAATTAATGAAAGAAAATCATTGACTTATTGTCTTAGATTGATTTAGTCATTCACTTACATGTATTCTGTACAACTGTCTTCAAATTGCTGATATAAATTATTAATAAATAATTTCTGCTGTTGACTGTCGTCATTGGCATTATGAATAACAAGTGGATAGGCGTTTAGGTCTGTTTTTGTTTATTTACTACAGGTGCCCTGATTCTTTCAAATACCATTTAAAGCCCTTTACTGGCCAATAATTATTATGTTGTGAATGGATATAATCAGCTTTGTTCTTTTGTTTCCTCAGAAGAACCACTGCATTTCTAAAATCATCTGAACATTTTAGAGGCTACATTGAATTACAGTAAGTTACATGCATAACATTCAAGTAGCCTACTTTATTACTATGAACTTTTCTGTGTGAATTTGTTTTGTTTGACTGTGTACTTGTGTTTTTTAATCAGTTATTCTCTGAAAATATTCCTTCATGCTCTCAAATCTCATTCACGTTACTCAGAAAAATTACATCACAGATTTGGTGCCAATTATGCTATATGCATTTTTTCTTATACCTTAATCATTTGCATTTGAATATAAAAAAATTGAACTCTGAATTATAACTTAAAGTGTAGTCTTTTTAGACAAAAAAAGGCTATTATATGGCTTCAGAAGACAACACAACTCGTAACAGATGAGTTGTGGACCAATTTTTTCAATTTAATTTTTCATATTTTTTGGATCTTTTCTGTGACATTTTTGGAGATTAACACAATATTTAACCATTTTTACATAATTTGTTACATTGAATTGAACTAAACAAGTGTACATAAGAATGGTTTCATGAATGATTTACACTGTTTTGTTCTGCTTGTCTTCTGCAGTGAAACTGAATGATGACTGGGGTTGCATTACGCCTGAGATCTGCTTTTGGGTTCCACAGACAGAAAGTCAAACAGGTTAGGAAGGTCGCAAGGCTGAGGAAATTATTTTAAGTTCACAACTATCACTTTAATAACACTACTGACAGTAATGTTGATTCTTTGCAGGCACCTCGGTAAGCTGACATACAAGTTTGAACAAGAAAAAAAAATCCCCCTGTAGACCTGAAAATCATTGAAGTGCCTGGACCATCCACCAGTAAAGATGAAAAACGTAAAATTGTACTTTTCTAACTCGTTAACCTCACTTGTCCCTTGTGAAGATTTTATTAATGATAGCATTTTATGTTGCAGCAAGTAGGTGCGGTCACATTTGTGAAATTAGTGAAATTACACTGGCAAAAATGTCCATTGACACAACTTAACTTAATTTTTTTTTAAATTAATGTGATGTGTTTCCATGCATTTTGTTGAGATGTCTTTTCTTGTATAACCTATTGTATATACAGTACATTGTTGATTATTCATGTTGCTTATGTACTATACTATTTGTTTGTGTATTCTATTCTTTGATATTAATCTATTGCTTCTTTTCCCAAGTGCATGAAAGTGTATGTATTAAAATGGATCTAAAATATGTAATAAACAATTCTTACCTTGTATTTGGTTCAGTTTGTTTATAATAATAGAAGTTAATGCTAACCATAGTAACAACATGAAATAATAATAAATAAATAAATAAATAAAAATTGGTTCCTGGAAGCACCCAAAGCGGTTCCACACAGTGTTTAATGTAAGAGTTCCTCAGGAAACCTGGGTGGTTCCTCAGAGAACTGGCCCTTTTTTAAAGGATTCCTAGAGGATCTACAGACGGTTCCGCCAGCGTGGCAAAGTGAAGAACCCCAAAAGGTTCCTCCAGGCACCTTTTCTTTTTACAGTGTGGGGTGAAACTCTGTCTCTGCAGACTAATAAGCAAAAATAATTGGTAACAATAACAATTAGATCGTTTTAATTCTGAACAATATACGCGGGTAAAACTGCTATATTGAAACTGAGAATGCGCGGGTAAAACTGTTAAAACTGTTGTGGTGAAACTGCGCATGCGCAGGGTAAAACTGCTGGGGTGGAACTTATTTTTCCAACGCATTCTCACCCCAAGGCGTCACCTTTGACCATGCTTCAATATTTGACGTTTTAGGCGCCCTTTAGCGTCACTTACATGACGCGATCCTACGGCGTCAACTAACTGACGCTAAAGGAAAGCGTCAGTTAGAGGACGCGGTTAGGTTTAGGTGTGGGGTGGGGGTAGGGTACACGCGATCCTAGGGCGTCATCTAACTGAAGCCAAAGGGCGCCTAAAGCGTCAGATATTGAAGCATGTCCAAATGCTTCCCAAGGCGTCAGTTAGGTGACGCCTTGGGGGTGAGAATGGGCTGATTTTTCACGTTCATTCAGTTACCATGTTGCCGGGTCTCACGCAGACTGTTCTTTTTTATGCTGATCCCACATCACAAATTCGCCAGTCCGAGCATTAGTCAGAGGTTATGGTTAATAGCCTTTACCCACATACTGTAGCAACATTGTTTCGGCCCAGATCCGGCCCACATCTGGCACTTGTGGCATGCAGATCTGGCCCACATGCAGCAATGACGGATGGCGCTTGGGTGGCCCACTCCTGTTTGCCAGATCTGGGCCACAAGCAGGCCATAGCAATGCCACATGTCAGCCAAGAGCAAAGAAATAAACCAGAACTGGACTTTATCTGAGCCACAAAATCAGTGTATATTAAACATGGAGTTATCTCAACCTTAATAAGCCTCTTAACAAACAGAATCACTGAAGGAAAGAAGAGAATGAAAAAAGAGACGAGCAGAACAACTACAACTGACGTTAGAGACACAGTCTTAGATGAAATCACCTGAAGAGAAAAGAAGACATTAAATCTGTGAAGATCTCAGCAGAGGAGGATTAAACAACTCCACAAACAGCATTACCAGCTTCACTTATTACTAACCAGACTGACTGTATTTCTGTCAGACTTCTACAGAAGATTGCAATGCTGCATGTGGGCCAGATCTGCATGCCACAAGTGCCAGATGTGGGCCGGATCTGGGCCGAAACAATGTTGCTATGTGGGTACCATTGGTCACCCATTCTTTCCATTATTTAAATAGTTAGTTTAGCCCCCTACAGTCACCTATATACAACTTAGTTATTAGTTGAAGCATTGTTGCATTCTTGTAATTTTTTCATAAACAACATTTTATATAAAAAAATGTTGATAATTGAAATCAATGTTAAGTATCAACAAATATCACAGAACTCTGCTGCTGTACTGTATTACATTTATTTTCCAATATTTTCCAGCTCGTCTGCCACTTCCTGTCATCAGCAGAGACTGTTCCGTCCTCAGACTGTTCCAGAATTGTTCAGTGGTGTGTTCATCAGTGTTGAGTGTGTGTGATGCGACTCTGTCCTGGTACGCAGGAATGAGTGTATTGTCCAGCATCAGTGTGTGTGATCTCAGCATCAGTCTCTCTCTACCTCTGGAGGTGGAATATCAGGATAAAAACACCTACAGCTGTGTGATCAACAATCCCATCAGCAACCAGACCACACATCTGGACATCACTCAACTCTGTCAGCCATGTGCAGGTTTGTCAGCAGATGTATATTTTTCCTGCAAACTAAGTGAATCATATTTCTGTTATTTACTTTATTTTTTCTCTCTGAAGACTATATCCACTGTTGTGGTTTCACTGAAGCTGTGATCCGATTGGCTCTCTCTGCTCTGGTGGGCGTGGCTACTGTTGCTGTTCTGGTTTATGACATCAGATCCAGAAGTCTTCAGCAGAAGAAGAGAGAGCAAACGCCATCAGACTCTGATTAATCAGATACTCGGGAAGGTGGAGATGTTTTCAAGCAGATAGTTCACTTTGAAATTAATTTTTGATATGTTTTAGCTTACCTCAAGGGCATCCAAGATGTAGGTGTCTTTGTTTCCACAGTATTTTCAATTTTGATATTTTTAGGTCAAACGATTCTTGTCTGTCATTCATATGAATTATATAATGGAGGTCTATGGTCACCACCTCAAAGAGCATGCGCAGAGAAGTCCAAATTAAACATGATTTAATGACTCGTAAATGTAAGTACACATTGATGGCCTAAGACACGAAACGAGCGGTTTGTGTGAGAAAACAAACAGTATTTATATCGTTTTACGAAATTTACGAGAGTTTCTCTGCAGCTTCAGTTGCGGATCTGATCGCCTTTCTTTTTGCTTCCCCTGTGATGCCTACACTCTAAAAAATGCTGGGTTGTTTTAACTAAATTTTGGGTCAAATATGGACAAACCCAGCAATTGGGTTAAATTTTTAAATTACATTTTTAACCCAATGTTTGAGTTTGTCCATATTTGACCTTTTGGGTTAAAAAAAAAAACCAGCATTTTTTATAGTGTAGGATTTTAAACACATTGCAGAGTGATCGCCCTGCAAATCCTCTGCAGCCCACCTCCAAAGGCTCACAACGGGTTTGCCAGTCCTGCCTCCTATACACTCTTCAACTAACTCCTCGTATTTGGCGCGCTTTCTCTCATTTGCTTCGTCTATGCGCTCTTGCCAAGGCAGGCACCAACAAGATCCAACAAGATCAACTGTTTGGTAGAACTGAGAATATAATCATGTCTGGATGAAGCCTTGTGGATATTATTCTGGTAAATAATAAATAACTAAGCGAAATACCTCCAAATTGAACAAAAATAGCTCTCACAAACTTAAAAAAAATGAACTTACAAAATGTATTTTAGTGTTCTTCCTCTTTATCCTGTTTTTCCCTCATCCTCCTTGTTTGCCCATCAATGTTTTGCTGTAAAGCTGATCTTTCCCAGCAGTTTTTTGAAAACTAGGACATTTTCATCACTTTATAAAAATCAGCCAGTACGGCCAGGACAGGACGTGAAAACAGGACATGTCCTGGGAAAACAGGACTGTTGGTCACCCTATCATGAATCCCTACAGGAAATCCACCCTGGGCTTCCTCTCGAGAGAAAAAAAGGCTCTCCTGAGAATGAACATTTCAACTCTCTTGCTTCTACATCAACACTCTTCGAGACGTAACACAGTACAGTTCACACCTCACTCTTACAGTCATCATCTCCCCTGCTCCCCCTCTTCTCCTCACTTAAAGCTCACTAATAACCTATGCAATGATTAAGTGTGTACGAAAGTAACTATACATGTTTGTAATTGTCAAGTGTTTTAAGCTGTACAGGTCCCTCACTTGAAAGGGATTCATTCAGATGATGCTTTAAAGGTCCACTCACAAGAATGAGATGCAATTTGCCTTCTCTCCATTTATTGCAGAATTTCAGTAGGTGATGTTGTGGAAATTTTAATACTCATTGATTTTGCTTATACATCTGAAATACAGGAGCGAGATGCTCACATCAGGGGGAGTACTTTAGGGCCAGTTAGAAATTAAGCAGCCATGAGGCCTTTATCTAAGGAATGTGGCAGAGAGGAGTACACCTTTCAAATGACCTTCAATACAGTATAAAAGCTGCCCAGCCTCTCCTGACGTGGTCTCACTCACTCCACATGGTCACTGCTGTGTCGGCAACTGGGCCTATTCTTGCAAGAATAAATACTTCTCTTTATAATATTTTGACTCTGAGTGTCTCTAACGCAGTGATGATGTTTAACAGGATTTTTGCCACAACAGTGAAAAACCTTTAAAACCACACAACAAACCAGTGTAAATAGTTACAACAAATCTCAAGTAGGGCCTAAACAGCAATGCAAAAATTTAATCACCAAAATCTCACACTGACTGTACATAAGTTTATACTGGTTTAATTTGGTAAGTATTAGCACATGGCTATTTATTTTTACTGTTTAACACTATCTATCTGTCTGTCTGTCTGTCTATCTATTTATCTATCTATCTTCCTTCAACAATAAGTTGGCGATTGAAAGTAAAGGTCAGTTACATACGGTCATCGTTAAAAATATTCTTGTTTGCCGTAACCCGACCGACCAACCCGATCTCACGGGAATTCGTACGATTTTTACGAGGTGGCTAATTCGTAACAATTTGTACGACCTGTTATAGAACATTTTTTAACATTATTTTTCTTTTCCTTTTCATTCTACATTATGAGGTTTGTTCCTTTCAATTAAAACGTGTTTCTTCCCCTTATACTCTGTATTTACATAGCAGGAACTCTCACACACACACAGCCAAAGATATGCTAAAGGCCTTTGTTTATAGACAAGGGAACCAGCGCATTATAAAGCCTTTTGATCCCATCGACTTTTGATCTTACAGGAGTAAGGGCAGTAAAACACCATAGGGCGAGGGGCAGGAAGACCATTATAATAAACCTGCTTTATCTGGTTTTACGGGGTAAACGGAAACTTACAAGAAGGAGCTCGGGGGGTAAAGAGGTGTATAAAAGCTGTCTGTTCTATATGTCATTTAGGTCTGTGTTCCTATCGCGAGGTAGCTGTCAGGGTATTTTTGTGAACAAGCCTCCTCCAAAAGAATAAACATCTTTTGGAGTACAATCTGAATCTAATGTCTCTTACTATGATGCTGTTTGTTAATTAAATTGTTTTTGCCACAACAGACCTCACTCGTACGAATTAGAACGATTTTGCTAAATCGTAGCCTACATATTTTACGAATTAGCCAATTCATATGAATTCGTACGAATGACCTACCCCTGACCCCGCCCCTAAACATAACCGTCACGTGGGTTTAGACAAATCGTACAAATTCGTACGAATTAGCCACTTTTGAATCACTCGTACGAATTCGTACGAATTGGTCGTGAGATAGGGTAGACCGACCCTGTCAATTTAGGACAGACTGAATTTTTTTTCTTCTTCTTTTTCCTTTTAGTCAGACCAACTTGCAGGTTGTAAAGACTAATTCAAATTCAATAAAATAATATTAATTAAATTTTAGTTAGTTGCTTATGTCTACGTACAAACGTAGGCTACATTCTTTCTTTTTTTATTGAAACATTTTCAAAGAAGAAAACAATCACAATATAGAACAAATAAAGAGAAAAAACAAAAAAAGGCTACAAGAAAGGGGTATGAAACTAATCAGAAAAAAATTACATATCAAAGGAAAAGATTAAAAGACTTGCATATTTCAGTTGTTTTTAAAGCCTTCTTGGTACACGAATCAGAGATAGTCCCAACGTAATGTTGTATTTCAATCAGCAAAACATTGAAAAGTGGTTTCTGACCTGAGAATTTACAGTTATGTATATAATTTTTTTGTCAACAAAGAAAGAAGATTAAGAAGGAATATTTTGTTTTTGTGTAATTGTTCTATTTTTTCCCGTAAACAAATCCAAATAAAACATTTTCCCAACTTAGAGAAAATTCCTTATAAATGTTCTCAATAACAAATCGGGAAAAGTTTTTCCACAATAAATTAGAATAATGCCAAAGCCAAAATAAATGCACTATAGTCTCTGGGTGCTGTTTACAAAAAGAACAGTTTACGTCAATATCTTTTTAAAATTAATTTAAGAAGGCATTAACTGGATATACACGATGGAGAATTCGAAAGGAAACTTCTTTTATCTTATTAGTATTTAAATATCTATTCGGAATCAGCCAAACCTTTCTCCAGAAAATATCAGGATCAAAAGCATTCCAATAAACTGTGACATTTGGGATTGCTATACATTCATTCAGAAATAATTGGCATATCAATCTATAAGAAGAAGTGGATGAAAAGCAAAATTTCCCCACCATTGTAAGGATCTAGAGGAGGTAAAGAAGAGGGGAACTATTGAATTATTGAAAGTAAGAATTTCCGTGACACAGTGAGAGGTATTGAAGCCCCTCCAAACGTCGGTTCCAGAGAGAACAGCCAGCAATAGTGCGGAGGTGAAGAGATGCGGAAAATCCAGGAGCTTCCAGCTGTAGACAAGGACAAGGACCAGCAGGTGAACAGTCCAGTACCAATCCGTAAGTCTAGGAATCCTGAACACAGCTCACTAATAAGTAGCGCGCACGCCATAAAACAGTCCACTGACAAACACTGTTAGACACATCTGGGAATATAAAGGGTAGAGGAAACGGGGGACAGGTGTGGAAGATCAGCTCATGAATGTGCAAATTAGGCACTATTTTAAAGCCCACAGCGAAAGTGCACTTAGGTCGTGTTCGAATCCACTTTTGCAAGTTTAACAACGAGAAAAGAAAGATGGCAGCCTCTCAACATCAGTTTGATCAAGAGTTTGATCAGTGTCTCATGGCGACTCCTGCATACACCACATCTTCCTCCTCTTGAACTCTCTGAAAGAAAACAAAAACACACATTTACATCACAGATGTACTTTTCACACTTAAATGGCCATGAAACCCCAAAATAAAAATTTTGACATTTGACACATTTTGACACATGTACAGGCTACACATAATTGAAAACACTAAACATACTCATAAAGTTAATCCATAAATGGACATGAGTTATTTTTGCATTTTTAAAGGTGCATTGCGCAACATTTCATGTTAAAAATACCTGTTTTTCCAGTAGCGATTTCTTTAAGACTGCAAGGGAAGCTCAGCTTCCCCTATAATGTCAAAAAATTAATGGTCAAATGTGTAGGCTACTATTGTGTTAACATTTTACTGATTAAAAATGCGTTAGAACACGGTCATCTTGAAGACGAATTTGCTTAGAATCAGTTACAGTACATATAGCAGGTCGGCTGACCTCCATCTCATAACGCGTCACAGTGAATTTCCCTATGGCATTTCCCCATTGAAGCTCAGCGTCCATTGACTTAAATGGGGCTGCTTTTGCTGTATATTGTGCAATGCTTTATGTGACTACATTTCCCATGATGCACTGTGTACTTATGTTCCGGTGTTATGTGAAGTGATGTCTGAAGAAGAAGTAAACAGAGCAGTCACGCTAAGTTGTGTGTCATATTTACCTCCATCCCCGCACACTCTTTGAGAACACAATAGACACAATTTGAACAGTGTTTTTTTAGTGCTTCGAAACTAGACGGTCATTGGATAAATGCTGCGATTATGTCCTGGCCATGGAAGCCGGGTGTCTCTGGGGTAAATAGGGAAGTGGGCGGGCCTGGAGTCTGGGCGTCCGCGTGATGATTGGTGGACTGCATCTCCTTTTGATTGACAGCGATTTCGCACAATAAAAAAAAAAAATCGCTGACGCGGAAGCTATTTGAGATTTCCAGCTCAGTCTTATCGCTGATTTTAAGTGTAGCCTATTAGAATGACGAACTGTTGTAACATATTTCTTAGTATTTGCAAATTTTCATCAGACACTTCACAGTTTAACCTAATTCCCACATTTTTTCAGTCGATGGCAGGTGCCTTGTTACATGTGCGGGCGTGGTGTTTGAATCATGGCACATCTGTCTAGTTTGGTTTCGGTATTGTGTCGGGATTCAGACAGACATGCTCGGCGTGTTTGTTTTCGCAAGTTTAAAAGGGGTTGGTCTGAAATAGCTTAGGTGTGGTTTGGGCGTAACGGAAACAAACCAATAAGAGCGTCATATCACATTGTCTTTAAGAGCGTGATGAACGAGGTGCGCTTGTTCTATGGCGCAATTCTATTTTAACCATTTACCAGACGCGCTTCACAATCGGTTCACAGCCGAGGAGATCGATGTTCTCATCAGGGCCGTAAAAGAAAGAGAAGTGACATTGTGGCTGGGACAAACCCACCCAAATTAGCTTCAGTTAAAGATGTATATGATAATTTGAGTAAATGTGTAACTTAGCCTATTTTTCCCATCGTCATGGACACAACAATGATTTCCTTCATATTTATATATTTTTCCATATAATAATGTATCATTTGCAAAAAGTAAAATGCATCTGTGTAGCTGAGAGAATCATCTACAGTGTATGCTCGTTGTTCACACTCTGTATTATGGCCAAGCATGCACGCTTAAGATAGCATCTGAATGTCCAGCCCATTCTCACCCCCAAGGCGTCACTTAACTGACGCCTTGGGAAGCATTTGGACATGCTTCAATATCTGACGCTTTAGGCGCCCTTTAGCGTCAGTTAGATGACGCCCTAGGATCGCGTGTACCCTACCCCCACCCAACACCTAAACCTAACCGCGTCCTCTAACTGACGCTTTCCTTTAGCGTCAGTTAGATGACGCCGTAGGATCGCGTCATGTAAGTGACGCTAAAGGGCGCCTAAAACGTCAAAGATTGAAGCATGGTCAAAGGTGACGCCTTGGGGTGAGAATGCGTTGTGAATGTACGCGCAACGTGCCACTGACTTTAGACTAGGTTTTTTTCTGGTCAGTGGCGCAATTGTTTTCTGGAACTGCAAAATAGCACCGATAGGATTGTTTGCGCCGAAACACGCCACCTTTTTGCGCCGACCCGCCCAGGGAGCGCAAGTTCATTTCCTAGTTTACTGACGTGCGTCTGTGGAGGAAAAAAGCCAGCTTTGCGATAAATGCGTCAGTTTATAAAGTCATTTGCGCCGGGTGCAAGATAGGGCCCTTTGACATGTCACAAAAGATTTGTGCGGCTGATAGTATGTGTCACGGTGTGTGCAGGCAGAAGGACAGGCTGAGTCCAGGTTCCAATGAAGACAATATATTTAATACCAAATACAGGCAGGAAGACGGGGTACACAGAGTAACATTCAACAGTGACCGACAACACTGAATCAAACTGAACTGAACTAAATACACAGAGGAATAAGGCTAATTGGGGTGAACACAGGTGAAAATGATAATGACAGGACGAGGAACAGGTGGCTGATTGGGGAGTGAGTCCGGGAGAGGAACAAAAGGATCCGGGGAAGTGTAGTGCAGATGACGGGACAAACAGGTGAAGACGACAGACTGTGACAGTATAAAGGTAAAATGAAGGAGAAAAAAAATCGCATGCGCAGGGACAGGGTAAGATTTGTGGAAAAAGTACATAAGATTGCAAGCGTAAAATAAATTTGCATGTACAAAGGAATATTTGTAAAGGTGTAAATCGCCCTTCAAGTGTAAGAAAAAAATATTTGCAGCATTTAACTGTTATTCGTAAGTGTAATTCGTGTATTTTGAAGTTGCAGCTTCATGCTAACGCAAAATAAATAAGATCTGTTTTCTTCAGACTTTAATTTTTCCGCGCTTACACTTTTGGCACGGTTTTTGCGCACAACTGCGGCCAAAAGTATTGCAAGCCTGTGAACAGCAATCTGCAAACGAAAACAACAAAGGCAGGAACTGCAAAACAGATGAATTGCATAAAATTAAACTTTGTGTAAAAAAGAAACTGTTGCAAATGTCTGAATGACTTGTTGTGTGTCTGGGGCAAAAAGGTTCCCGAAATAACCCGATCTGTACAGTCTCTCTTTTTCCTGCGCTTCCAGTTTTGGCAGGATTCTCTCACTTAATTTCGCAAGCACGAAGAGGGTCCACCTTCATCATGTAACCAATCAGATGAGCTTCTCGCTGACACTCGATTTACTCTGATCTGATTGGTTCAACATACACGCCAGTCGTTCATTAATGATGAATGACACCTGTGAGATGCACCGGTCTCGTATTTCTCACAGAGTAGCGGAAGCATAAAAGGAGGAGTGACGACAGTGAAGATCGAGAGAGGCCAGGCCAGGATTTCATTTAATGTTTTAAGATCAGAACATTTATTTAATGTAATGCAGTTGTCCGTGTGGGGCTGCTGTCTTTTACTTTCAATTTTGTATTTGTTTTATTTTGTTATTAAATTGTGTGACTGTGAATGTTCACCGGTTCCCGCCTCCTTTTTCCTTCCTTACACTGAACCTTGTTAAAGTGGCGGTATAGCAAATTATTCTAATAGACAGAAAACACAAAGCCTACTGCACATTTTATAAACAATAGTTTAGTGTCAGCATTTGATGGGGAAATATGTAAAATTATGAAATGATGAAAGGCTTAATCTGACTGAAATAACACACACAAAACAAATAAAAAACAATTTATCTTACCGATTTTTGAGCTTTTCTTTTGTAGAATGTCGGATCAGCATACGTTATTTCTTCATCACTCTGAACTGTTTGAACAATATGATGACAGACTGTTAAAAAAACTGAATAAAAGATGTTTGAGAATTATTGTTGTGCTTTTTCTGCAACACGTTTAAATTTTTTTATTATTATACTATGGGGCTGTTGAATGCTCGATTCAGATGGACCCTTTTCACGGACTGTGACACGTTTGCACAGGTAGTCTATCAATATGACAAATCTAGTAAAGTTTTTCATATTTTCATTTTTAAAAACTTAAAATTCAACATTCTCAATATTTTACGCACTTTTTGGAAAGTCAGGGAAACAATGGGATTTTTTTTTCCTGAGTACGAATCCGCATAAACTAGAAAGTTCATGATTAAGTTCACGGCGATCATTGAGTTAACTTATTAGCTGCATGCTCATTTTCTCTTGTGTACCATAGAAACATTCTCTTTAGCAGATTTTCTGGTGTTCAAAACATACTTTTCAGGGCAAGTGTATACAACTTAAATGCTCTTACGAATATTATTAAGCTTTGTCTATAGTTGTCAAAAAATTCTTGGTAAAAGTAGTACTTTTCTAAGAGTTGGAGACTTTTATAAAGAATCTAAAAACAAATTTCAGTAAAGTTTTTGACTGATTCTTAAGTGATACTGATGCGGCACTTAAGTGCTGCTACAATGTCAACTCAAAATGGATTAACAATAGTGAATCCATAGTGAATCCTCAACCACTGAATTAACAATAGTGAGTCTACAAGGGTGAGGTCACAGTAGCATGATGTGGGATTACAAATGTAAGAATCTGTTTAAGATCTGCTGATCTTATGTCCTTAAATAACACAACATGAAAAACTACATTGAAATTAGCATTTAAGATTATGATGATAATATCAGCTGTTTAGCAAACTTTCCAGCAAGAGATTCCTGCCAGTCCTGTTCTCTCTATTATTTAAATATATATTATATACTTATATATCAATATATTAATTATGTATTAATTAAATATATTATATACTTACTTATTATATACTTACTGGTATATAAATCATTCAATGGGTTAGGACCTCAATATATTGCAGATTCTCACTGAATATAAACCCAACAGATCACTCAGATAATTAGGATCACATCAGCTAGAAATACCAAGGGTTCACTCTAAGCATGGAGAGTCTGCTTTTAGCTATTATGCTGGAACCAGCTTCCAGAAGAGATCAGGTGTGCTCCTACAGTAGTCACATTCAAATCCAGACTCAAAACACATCTGTTTAGCTGTGCATTTACTGAATGAGCACTGTGCCACTGTACGTCTGACTGTTTTTACTGTTCTGCTTTAATTGCTTTAATATCGCTTTATACTGCTCTGACTGGAAGAGATTTTGAAGGAGAGCGGGAGAGTCTTCACTCCGATGAGGCTAGTGAAGGAGTTGCTGAGAGCGTCGTTAAGTAACGGCAGCAGACAGTGCTCTGTGGGGGCTCTACTGGTGTACCACCACCCTAGC
Organism: Pimephales promelas; assembly: GCF_016745375.1. The sequence continues at coordinate 1,211,831 of NW_024121132.1, forward strand.
AGAGTATGGCAAGCCGTTTTAACATTTTAATCATTTTAACCTACTAGTTTCTATTTTCATGCTACTAGTACTTATTTTTTTAGATACTAGTATCTATTCCATTAAGTAGTACTTATTCATTAGATACTAGTACCTATTTAATAGATACTAGTACTTATTCAATAGATACTAGTACCTATTTATTCAGCCCATTCTCACCCCCAAGGCGTCACCTAACTGACGCCTTGGGAAGCATTTGACCATGCTTCAATATCTGACGCTTACCTAACCGCGTCCTCTAACTGACGCTTTCCTTTAGCGTCAGTTAGATGACGCCCTAGGATCACGTCATGTAAGTGACGCCTGTAAAGGGCGCC
>NW_024121132.1:1212686-1277133 GCF_016745375.1 Pimephales promelas
TACTAGTCAGAACTGAATAGTTGATATCTGAATGACAGATCACCATAGAAGTCAATGGTAAAAAAACTATTGAAATAAGTACTAGTATCTATTTAATAGGTACTAGTATCTAATGAATAAGTACTAGTAACTAATAAGTAAGCACTGGTATCTAAAAAATAAAGACTAGTATCTAATGAATAAGCACTAGTAGCTAATGAATAAGTACTAGTACTTAATGGATTAGATACTAGTATCTAAAAAATAAATACTAGTAGCATGAAAATAGAGACTAGTAGGTTAAAATGATTAAATGTTAAAACGGCTTGCCATAAGCAGAGTACATCCCTGGTCTAGAGGTCCAGTGGCACCGTAAACCAGCTCAATCTCTTCCATCTCAGATCAGGGTATTACTTTATTTTTATTCTAAACTGTTTTAATTATTCTTATTTATTTTGATTATTCTAATTCCAGCTATGTAAAGCACTTTGAATTACCATTGTGTATGAAATGTGCTATACAAATAAACTTGCCTTGCCTAATATTTTGGTTTTGAGCGGGTGCTTCTAAACGTAATGACTCTGTAAAAATTATGTTTTGGAATTACCAATGGATGCATAAGCAGGAGTTTTATGGACATTTTTTCCTACTGCATTTTTCTTACTGCATTTTTTTCTACTTAGGCGTACCGAAAGAACACCACAGACAGTATTACAAGCATCTGCAAAAAATATGATACACCGGTGTTTTGCCAGATGAGAAGTTTATCTATGTATCATCTTTTTACCCTTTTAATTCATTTTATAATTGTTTTAATTTTTCTTGCTTTTTATTTTGTGATTATTATTTTAATTCCTTTCTGCATAAAGCACTTTGAATTACCATAGTGTATGAAATGTGTTATATAAATAAACTTTCCTTGCCTTGCTCATACAATTAAAAGCAAGATTCTACTCATTTACATCACAATACAATGTTCTACTCATTCAGTGTCAATAATTCCTTTCTTAAAGTGATAGTTCACCCAAAAATGAAAATTAAGTCATTAATTACTCACCCCCATGCTGTACCAACCCCGTAAGACCTTCGTTAATCTTCAGAACACAAATGAAGGTACTTTTCTACTTCTTCTTGTTCAGTTCACTGAACAAGAAGTAGTAGAAAAATAACGTAGTTGTCGCGCATGAGTCGTGGAAATCTCTTGAACTCTCGTCTCAGGCCCAGAAGGAAGAAAAGGAATAGTCGAATAAAGTCGTTATTTTTTTTTTTTTTCACACAATAAGTAGTCTTGTCACTTAAACTTATAGTTGAGTCACGGTAGTCACATGGAATATTTAAACATTTTCTTCATTGACTTTCTGGGCCGAAAAGTTTCAATCCCTTAGGGTGCATGCCTATGTGGTAGTGATACAGCTCTCAAATTTAATCAAACTTATCTTCATTTGTGTTCCGAAGATGAACGAAGGTCTTATGGGGTTGGAACAGCATGGGGGTGAGAAGTTAATGACTTAATTTTCATTTTTGGGTGAACTAACCTTTTTCTGATGTTTCAGCAGAGAATAATTTTACTTGCCCTCTTGTTCTGTTTTCCTGCAAATCCAGAAGATTCCGACAGCAACTACAATCAACAGAAATGCAGCAGCAGAGATCAGCACTATATATAAGGTTGATATCTGATCTGAAATAAACAAAATGAAGCATTAATATGAATTAACCTGTCAATATGCTACAAAAAACACTACATGAAATATCAGCACTACATGACTTGAGAAATCAGTTCAGTAAATATATATATATACTGTATATATATATATATATATATATATATATATAGAGAGAGAGAGAGAGAGAGAGAGAGAGACAGACCTCCACATGGCTGACAGAGTTGAGTGATGTCCAGATGTGTGGTCTGGTTGCTGACAGGATTGTTGATCACACAGCTGTAATTGTTGTTATCCTGATATTCCACCTCCAAATGTAAAGAGATGTTTCTGCTGAGATCAGACGCACTGATGCTGGACAATAACCTGATTCCTGCGTACCAGGACAGAGTCACATCACTAACATTCAACACTGAACACAACAATGAACAACTTGGGGACAGTCTGAGAACGGAACAGTTTCTGCTGATGACAGGAACTGGCAGACGAGCTGGAAAATAGGAGAGAATGTAGATAAATGAGGATGAATGATATACAAGTAGATATTTAACTAAGGTACATGAGACATAATGTAAATCATGGAAGTATCACAGACTATTTTGATTATGCTTGATTTCCAATCAATGTGTAATTGTTAAATTATTAATTGTTAATTAAGAGATGGTTTTCAGCTGTTTTTGTGTCTAGGATGCACAAGTACTAGCTAATTAACCTTAGCAAAACAAGGAGTTTGATATGATATTCTAGGTTTAAAAATTATTAAGATGCTTATTTTCTTAAAATCTATAGTTCTCTTTTACGAAAGGTTCTCTCGTATTGTGTAAGTTTAGCTTACGCTACGGGAAAGATTCATCTTCTCGAGATATTGAAGGCCAGACTGATCTCATGAAATGGCGTATGTATGACACGCCAATTCGTATTTCCATTTTTGGCGTGCTATCAACACGCATAATCGCTTTTTCAGCTAGCAGACCTAGAGTGGGCATGCTAGTGGGCATGCCACTATAAAGCAGGGTTATGCACTAGAGTTCGCTCGCCGTCCCCCTTCCTTCCGAGCATGGACCGCGACGATAGTGAATGCAGAAGTAGCGCACCTACTTCGATCAGAAATAGCAAAGCTGCTGTTCAAAGGGGCCAAAGAAGTGATACCGCCTTCTCTGAGCGAGTCAGGATTCTACAGCCGTTATTTTCTCGTACCCAAAAAGGACGGGGGTCTCAGACCTATACTGGATCTGAGGCATCTGAACAAGGCTCTTATGAAAAGACCGTTCAAAATGCTTACAACCAGACAACTCCTCGCGCACATTCGCCCGAGGGATTGGTTTATATCTCTCGATCTGAAAGATGCCTATTTCCAGATCCAGATAATACCCCGTCACAGGCCTTTCTTGAGATTCGCCTTCAACGATTGGGTTTATCAATACACCGTCCTACTGTTCGGCCTGTCTTTAGCACCCTGTACATTCACAAAGTGCATGGACATGGCTCTCATACCCTTGAGAAACCAGGGTGTGCAGATTCTGAACTATCCGGACGATTGGCAGATTCTAGCATAGTCACAGATGGAACAATTGTCTCATAGAGCTGCACTCCTCAGTCATCTGAAAAGCCTAGGTCTCAGGGTCAACTTTACGAAGAGCTCATTACTGCCCAGCCAGTCATTTTCCTTTTTATGAATATAACTGGACTCCATGGCCATGACAGCTCACTTATCAGCAACTGGCCATATCATTCAAGAAGGGCAGCATTTTCCCTCTGAAGAAATTCCAGAGGATGTTGGGCTACATGGCTTCAGCTGGGTTTACTGCGCATGCGCTTGCTGCAATGCTGGCTGGCAGTGTGTGTGTCACGCCAAGCTTGGAAGTTGGGTCATGTGCGAATCAGAGTGTGTGACAGCTCTGCAGCCCTGGTTAGCGACCGACGGGTACCAGTGCGGAGTGATTATGGGGGCTGTCGCATTCCGGAAGGTCATCTCGACGGATGTGTCCAACTCGGGTTGGGGCGCTTCCCTCGAAGGCAGACCAGTTTTTGGCCTATGGTCAAACCGGGAAAAACTCCTTCGTATAAACTGTCTGGAAATGAAAGCGGTCAAGAATGCGCTGAAACGCTTCTTCCTGTTCTTTCGATGCCACCATGTTCTAGTCCGCTTCAAGTCAGTTCTGTCCAGATTTTATTATGCACAGACTACCCTCATATAATTTAAGCTCTTCTGGTTGAGCTGCACTATATGAGGTTGTGTGCTGTATGCTGCTTATACATTGACCGGCTGCACCGCTCTGTATTGCCAGTGAGTGCTTATATGTATGCGCTTGTGACACACGCTTATCTTTCGCGCTCATGTACATGCGCTTTTTCCCACTTATCTGGGTTCCCTGAAACGTTTCGGGACTCATGGGGTTGACAAGGGGTTCCCGTAGCATAAGCTAAACTTACACAATAAGAGAGAACCTCTCGTGAGAGAAAGTACTCAGTTACCTAACGTAACCTCGGTTCACTCTAGATGAGGGATTGAGTATTGAGGAACCTGCCATGCTCGCGCAACAGCGTTATTTTGCTTCTGTTGATGAAAACCAGAGAAACAGCCTCCGAGCCCTGCTTATATATTCTAAGCCACGCCCATTCTGGCAGGCTTGGACACGTTGAGGGCGCTTGCGTGACGTCACATCGGGCTCGCAGAGCAGCCAATGAGCTCGCTAGGATGCCAGCTCTAGGTCTGCTAGATGCTGCACTGCGTTGACAATGAATACACAAGGATAATTTTTTGGCTTCAATATCTTAAGAAGATGAATCTTTACCGTAGCGTAAGCTAGACGTACGCAATCCTCGTTCCCTCATCTAGAGAGAACCAAGGTTACTTTAGGTAACCGAGTACGTTCTCTACTCACCATAGACAGTAAGATTGAATGTGTTGAACGGCGTGTCTGATCTGGTATTGATGACTTTATAAAGTCCAGAGTCTGTGGTTCTGGTGTTTGTGATGGTCAGAGATCCAGTCTTCTCATCCAGTGTCAGTCTGTCTCTGAATCTCTCAAGAAATTCTGTCTTCTTGTCCTTTTCATTGATTTTAGCTATGAGACTGTCGTTGTGTACAGTTCTCCACATTATCAGTTCACCTGTCTGTATTTCAGTATCAGGGTTTAGAGTGACAGATTCTCCCTCAGTCACTGACACTGACTTCACGGCATCAACACCAAACACTCCTGAACAACACACAGAAATATTCACTCACAATTTGGAGGTTTGACAGATTTTGCGTTTTCAACAAGTGTGCCATTGCAAAATATCACTTCACTAATTTTAGTGTATAATTCAATAAAAAAAAAATTCAAAGTGCATTACAATGAAGTACAACTGCTGTACAAAAAGAACATCTTCAGAGTAGTGAAGTAAAACTGCAGTATCACTGTGGATTTGCAGTACAATGAAGTAGCCTATAATAACTGCAGTTCAGTGATACACTGAAATGCACGAGAAGACTTTAAATGCAAAAACCTTAAAGTCCATATGAGTCCATTCTTTTTTTTAAGGTTCTTTTCTTTTATAGAGCTTTATAAAAACGTCATATAAAACTTTTTTGTCTTTGCATCTGAAGTCTTTGCCAATGTCATGAGAGAGCAAGTACACAGCTTTATTAAACAACTATGTCTTAATTAAGCGGACCGCCTCAAATCTGCAATCACACTTTGTGCACTGTTTTTTCTCTCTACACAAGCCCCACCTACTTCCGTCGGGTCCAATCACAGCCCATACACAATAAGGCTAATTCCACACAGCCTACCATTAATACTATACTGCACTACCACTGTACTGCAGTTATGCTGTATTGTGAAACACTAACTTTGTCACCCGCGTATAGCCCGCAGATGAACTTACTTTGCATGAACGCGCCTCCATAAAATACGATTTGGTTGATTTCTTCACTGACAATATTGTTCGTATACGTTCATACACTCAAAAAATGAATTTTGGCCTCTTGTTAAAATAATTAATTAAAATAAGCAAAAGTAACATGATTGTTTGATATTGTCACAACTTAATTTAATTGTGTTCAATCAACCTAATTCATTTGTGTGAAATCTACATGAATCATTGTTGTTGACGTCTAACTGGGCAGTGTATCTGTAGTTCCCAGCATGCTTTGCAAGGGACTGCATTAAGAGGGTCAATTTATGGAAAAGGTGTTATTTTACGTGTTTTTCAGTAAATGGAAAGATGTTGTTAGTTAATGTTAGTGTTTAAAGTTCAGTTTAAACGTGTTTAAAGTTCAGTTTTGTTAGAAACTTAGAGTACTTTCTGTAATGTTTTTGAATTTTGTGGTTACCATTATGCAGAAGAGTGGTGACTGTGTTTAGGTCAGTATTCTGTTCAGATTCAGTATTATACTATATGTGCTTTAAATCTCCTGTTCATGGGCACTCATTATACACTATATGTAAACCTCACTCGCAGTCCTGCACAAGTAATTTTATATTGCTATATGTAAAAAATGGTGTAATGTCAATTAAACACTAGAAGTGTCTATCATTAGAAGTGTCCATAGAGTCAAAATAACTAAAATTATAATGTTGGTGAATTAAGGCAGGACAAAAACTAAATGTAGTTAACCTGACAAAACTTTATCTAGTAGGAATGACTAAATTAATTTAAATTCATACAACAAGATTACAACAAACTAATTTGAATTTGTTGGAAAAATGTAATTCAATTTCGTGGAAAACCTTTCCTTAATTTAATTAAGTTCGTTCAACAGATTATTTTTTGAGTGTATTTATGAACTATTACAACTAAATCACAAAGACAGTCAGCATTGCAATCCGTGGTCATTCACATTAAAGTCGAGTACTGATTTTAAAAATTCCTCGATTGAAATTAACCCCTGTCGAGTAACCGGCGGCAAAATACTGGATGTGGTGCATTCCACAGACAAGAATCCATGAACTGCATTATTACACCGTTTTCTACTCGATCTATTAAAACCATTTGCAGTCATTATATAGGACAGCGCTATCATGAAATAACAAAGGCTGTGTATCAGTTAAAAATAAATATATGCACTGTTTCCCCCATAGGGGGAATCTATAAACTGAAAGCTCTGCCATCATATTGTCACGGTGTGGGTTTGTCTTGTCATGTTTAGTGGTTCCCTGTCTGTCTATTAGTCTTCACAGGTGTTCCCATTAACCACGCCCCCTTATTATCCCATCTAGATCGTTAGTCCTTGTATTTAAAGGACAACTCCGGCGCTAAATGAACCTTAAGTCTAATTACACATTGTTACCTAGTCAACCGTTATCTGAGATTTGTTTTCATGATTACTGAATGTAAATAGTTTTATCTCTAAAAACAGTTTAGCCTATAGTGCTAGTATAATGCTAGTATATAGGGCATAGAGTAATGACAAATAAAAATCGCTTGTTATTACCACGAACAAGGCTCAAAATAGCCCCACAGTAACACGACAGCATAATAAGGGTCTCTACATTCAAACCGAAGCATTGAGAACTTTGTCAGTGTCCATACAGTTTAATAAGAAGATATTTTATACACACAGTCAACTTCGCGAATACAGGAAGAAGCCATCTTGGAAAAATAGTCTCTACCAGTCGATCTACGAACGCCGATCCAAGTGCGCTGGTGAGATGTGAATAAGGTGATAAAGTGAGCGCGAACAGTAGGCTACGTGTACATATTGAAGAGAAGAAAACGGTTTGTGTTTGTGTTTCTTCTGGAAATAACGGACCATATGAGATTCTGCTCAGTTCAGCGCACTTGGATCGGCGCTCGTAGATCGACTGATAGGGACTATTTTTCCAAGATGGCTTCTTCCTGTATTCGCGAAGTTGACTGTGTCTATAAAATATCTTCTTATTAAACTGTATGGACACTGACAAAGTTCTCAATGCTTCGGTTTGAATGTAGGGACCCTTATTATGCTGCCGTGTTAGTGTGGGGCTATTTTGAGCCTTTTTAGAGGTAATAACAAGCGATTTTTATTTGTCACTACTCTATGCCCTATATACTAGCGTTATACTAGCGTTATAGGCTAAACTGTTTTTAGAGATAAAACTATTTACATTCGGCAATCATGAAAACAAATCTCAGATAACGATTGACTAGGTAGCAATGTGTAATTAGACCAAATGTTCATTTTGCGCCAGAGTTGTCCTTTAAGCCCTGTGTTTCAGTCCAGTCTTTGTGAGTTGTTGTACAGGTTATGTTGCTTGTAGCCTTGTCCCTGTCCTGTGTCCCTGAGAACCTGTTTGTTTTGGATTACCTGTTTTGTTAAATTAAATTGTACTTGCTTTTGGATCCTGCTTCCTCCTTTCCTGCTACTGCGTAACACATATGTTTTTTTGTTTTTTTACATTTTTGTAAAAACGTTATAGGCTACATTTACTGAACAATCTATTTCTTTCGTTCACCATAAATTAATGAGAACATTTCATTTAACTGAAAGGAGGGTCCCACTAATGTATTTAGTTGGAATTCAGTCAACTTAACTGTTTATGTAAAAAAATGAATGAACAAAACAAACAATATCCAATTGTTTATCCTAATCCTAATCTGCCTGTGACACATGGCCCAAATTATTATTTTGGACCAATGAAACCCTCCTTTCAATTAATTTAAATGTTATAATTAATTTGTGAAGAACAAAATAAACGGACTCTTTCAGTAAATGTAAGTTTTTTTTACAAAAATGTAAAAAAAACAAAATGATGGCAGAGCTTTCAGCTTATAGATTCCCCTATCCGGAGAGTGAAGTACTACTAAGTGCTAAATGTGGATTTCTGTCTAGATATGTAATAACATTTTGCAAAATAAAACCTCAAAATTATTAATTATAGATAAAGTGAGACAGAAACACATCTGTTCATTGGTCATTTTCCACAGCTGTATGCAAAGACAAGCACACGTTTCAAATCAGTGGTTCTCTGAGGAGACTAGGCTAAATTAACCCCCTGGTTTAGCGCCATCTGCTGTTTACAAGAGGAAGTCGCTCAACTGCATTTGTGAGAAAATCGTGCCGAGAGATCTCATAAAAAGCCAATTGTCTCACACAATAATAACTGACAGATATTCATTTGTATGCACTATTTGGTATTCGTTCAAAGGTTACATGCAATTTGTATGATGGTTTGTATTTATTTGTGAAATATTATCTAGGCTCATTTATTTGTATTTGTAAAACACTGCATTTCCATTAAAATTGACCTTTGCACATTGCTTTCTGTTTGTTTGCAAGTCGAGGTTTCCTTTGCGAAGCAGATCGAGTTTGTTTATTTATGGCACAATATTAATTCCATAGAATAACCCCTATTTATTTTTTTAAAAAAAGGCGTGTTCCTTTAAGAGATTAACTTACAGATTAATTTTAAGCATAATGCCTGTGGTGAAGTCAAGAGTGTAACTGAAAAGAGTGTTTTTGATTCATTTTGTTTGTTTTTCGAGACTACATCTAAAATATTGTTTCCACATCTCAGCTCTTCAAAAAACGCATCTTCTTTGAATAATGTGAGGGAAGATATATGCATGATTTGTAAATAAACACTTTAAATAGGCTACATTGTCCAACTCTCAGCTTGTTATTTGAAAAAAGTAAAAACACATTATTTGTTGCATTGCAGTTTGAGACATTCACTGTTGTTTTGTACCTTAATTCATTATATTGCAGATGTATGAAAACAAAACTTATTCTGGATATTCTGGTTGTATTTTAATGGTATTGTAAAGCATTTTATGATTGCATTCGGATAGTCTTGTACGTACTTAAGCTGTATTGCAGTACCAGGCCTATATTTCAGAAATATTGCAGTTATTGCAGTATTGTTGTAGTACTACTTCAGTTGTATTGCAGTAAACCTGCAATTGTACTCCAGGTATACTGCAATTTTGCAGTTTATTTCGTGTCCAAAAAAAAAAAAAAAAAAAAACTGCATTGCATGTAATAAAAACTACAGATTACTTATAAAAAACTAAGAAACTGATAATACTGAAAAGAGATATTTGAGTTTAGTCTAATAAAACATGAAAATGGGTGTTGGAAACAGGTCCGTTTTGACAAGCTATTATAAACACAAACGAAGGTATAAAAATACTTACCACTCAGACTCCACGAGCACAAACAGAATATCATCAACATGTCAAATATTTTCTTTGGATGAGTGTTCAACGTGTTGGATGAGCTGAAGTTAACAGAGCTGCCGGTCTGTATATGGAGCGGTTTACTGAAACTCCACTACAGTTCATGATTTAACTCCTCCCTCATTTTACAGATGTTTTTTTTTTTTTTTTTTTTTTTTTCACACACAATAGACCTACTAAATACTTTTACGAATTAATCACTAACACTGTGTCTACAGTGTAGGGAAGACCAGGGACAGTTGTAACACTTTTTGCAATTTTTAGCAAAAGGCTACATCAAAAACCATTTATACTGGAATAACCAATTTGTTATAAACTTCAATCCGTCAACTGCTGAAACAATGTATTAAAGTGTTTCCAATCCAGTGTAGCCTTGACATCATCATCGGATTCTGTATTGCTCGCGTCGACTTACTTTGGCTACACGCCACTACGATTAGTGTTACTTTGTAGGCCTATAGGCAGTGTTATGTATCCTGATTGACTTTATGATTCCTTAAAACTGTTTTGCACATGCATCGCCACAGAGTTAACCATTTCAGACTACTAGTTATCCGGTACCGGACAGCCTCTCGTTCACTTCACATCTGTGGGAGTTACGCAGTTCAGTGTGTCCGCTCCAGTTAACCTTCAATGAAATCTTACCTTAGTGTAATTACTAAACAATATTTTGCTATAGCCTACCTAAAAGTATTTTTTTTTTTTTTTAAATAAAACTCAAGAGATGGTGGATGTGTGAAATTTCATGATTTATGAGTGACGTAAGTAGCTAAGTCTAGTAGAATTTTCTAAAAAAAATATATATATTTTGCTATAGCCCTACCTAAAAGTTAAAGTTTTTTTTTTTTAATTGTCAGGCATGCATGTCTATTTCCCTCATATTAAATATAAAACGCATGTGGACTCTATTTTTCCAATATAAACCGTATAAACAGACATCTCAATATATTGGTATTAAATGCATTTTCTGAGAATTTATATTTCAAGTTTTTACTGCAAATGTCAAAATGCGCGCTCCTTGGTCCATCAATACTTGAGTCACCAAATATTGGAAAACATTTGGAATGGGTCAGACATAATTCTGACCACTTATTAAGGTTTGTTTAAAAGGGGGGGTTGACTGCGATTTCACTTTTTTGATTTTAAATAGTGTGGATATTATAATAATAGATTTTAAACAGTCTCGACATCATTATTTACGTGTATCCACCGTCTATGGTATCCAGGGACGTTGGAACTATTTTGTGAGAGGGGGGGCGGGATTCCCGGTGGGGGGGGGGGGGGGGGCTGTCGGAATTACGCACCGTTTCAAAATATTGGTATTAAATCCATTTTCTGAGAATTTATCAGTCAACTTGTTGATTAAAATGATTGATTAAAATGAAATACAATTTATAAAAACGAAATTCTTTTAAAAAACATAATAAGTCAGAATTACTGTGGGCTATGTCTGACCCATTCCAAATGTTTTCCGATATGGTGACTCTACTGATGGACCGCTCCTCGATCCATCAGTGCTTGAGTCACCATATATCGGAAAATAAAACGTTTTAAACATGAATAAAACATATCCTGTTAAGCAGAGCATTAATTTAGTTCGTTTAAATAAGAGATCTAGCGCTAAAATGTTTTGTTTTTGAAATCAAGAGGAACGCTTGTTGCCGCTGCTGTCAGTTGTAGGCTATGTTCTCTGTGGCGCGCAGTCTTCACTCGGACGCGCACTTTAATCGCCTTTACGTCGGAGACTCTATTCATTCCGGTAAAATCACAAAATAAATGTGTCCTATGCTTGATATTGACTGTAACCACAGATGGACATATTCTGTTTTGATGAGAGAGAAAAAAAACTGTACCTAGGGCAGATTAGAACCCATAACCTCTGGCACTCTGGGCAAAAGAGCTACCACTAGACCATTAAAACGGTCAAATGAAGTCTGGCGGATCGACGTATTTATTTATGGGTTGAATAGAAAGGCTGCACAGTTTGACAAGTTTGTACCCAGCACTTCCGAATGTGTCTCTGTGCCCAGCAAATTTCAAACTGACGCCCGTGCTTAGGTGAATTTAGGGGGCGGCCGGGGGAGGGGGGCGGCCGTAGGAGGGGGGGCGGCCGCCCCTCCCGCCCCCCCTGTTCCAACGTCTATGATGGTATCCACCTTTGGCATGCCCGTTTCGCCCGTAAAGGTAATGGGCGTTAACCTTCCGGACAACATGAGAGTCAACGTGAGAGACAGTTTAGCCAATCACAACACACCGGCCCAAATGAACCAATCTGAGCCCCTTGCCTGTTTCTGAGGGAGTGGTTTCATAGAATCAGCAAGTGAACCGCTCGTTCAGGAGACAGAGGAGACCACGGCTTACAATAAAGGTGAAGTTTATGAAAAATAAGACTTTAAAAAAGAAAAACCACGAATACATGTTATATTGCACCCCATAAACACAATCATGCAAAGAAAAAAAGCAGTCAACCCCCCCTTTAATGAATTTCGTTTTGAAGAAATTGTATCTTCATTTTAATCAATGTTTTCATTAACAAATTGACTGGATTAATAAACAAGAAGCAAATATAGTAGTTCACGAGTTCACACTTACATATAATTTTGAGTGAGTAAGATTCAATGCGTATTTGGCGTGCTGTCCGGAGGGAGGGCTCCGAGCTCGGAATTCTGCCCGAACCCAGAGTACTCCCCCCGTATGCAAGTGATTTTTTAGAAAGAGGAGTGTGCAGGACTAGGAGTGTGGAAGAAGGGGTGGAGCAGGGATGCTGCAAACTGCCAATGGATCGAGGTAAGACTGCTGAGTCTATATATACCCTCTTATCATTGGTTGCTGATTGCTGATTGCTGTCCACTCGTGTTAATTATCTGAACGTGCTCCTCCCGAACTTAGTTATTAATAAAACTTCATATAGGGAAACGAAGGCGCCAGGGCGTGAACCTGGATCCCGTCTCATGATCACACTAAATGCTTCTTTATAGCACGCAGTGTGTTTGTCGTGTAATTTATACACAAAAATTTGTTTTTACGCATGGGTTGGTTATGAAAGGATGGATGTTTTACCAACATTAGATGTTTTTTTTCCAAGATTTAAATGTTAAATTACTATCATTATCTAAGTGATTTGAGTTGTCTCATTTGAATGTATTGACACTAAAAGAAGCATAGGCTAACAATTACAAAAATGTTTAATGTTTTAACTACAGTGTTTTCAAAAGCAAGTTTGTTGTGGGTTTATACATTAATTATGATAATACAAACAAAATTATATATATATATATATATATAAAAAATGCTGGGCCGGATTTGTGTTTAACTGTTTTGGGGAAATCACATGTATGATGCCCTCTCCTGGCATCAATTCCTCCATCATCCAGTACCTTCATCCTAAGTTATTGCTAAATTTGTATAAGACACAACAACTTCTGAAACACTTTTGAAAGCACAAACATCTTTAAAACACTATTGTGGATGGAGAGCGTTTTTAAACGAAAGCGCCATTTTCAAATGAATCTGGATTAATGTAGCCTTAGGCCCTGTTTACACGAGAACGCTTGCGGGTGAAAACGTAAAAATATTTTATCGGATGCGCCTTTCGTTTACACGGAGACAACGTTTTTGGGGCTTAAAAACGCAAAAAAGTGTCTGCTAGACATTGAAGGTACGCAGGCGCGCGGACTTGGTGTTGTTGTGTGGCAGTGCTCCACATCGCCATCTTGCCGCCTGGAGTGCATACTACATTGCATTTCACACACTTTTGCATCACAATATGCACGCGGATTTCCCACAAATAACGCTCGTCTAAATGCAGAATAAAAAGTGATAACGCAACGCCACTTTTGCGTTTTCTCTTCAGATCGTTTCCGTGTAAACATAGTCTAAAATAAAATACTCTTAACAAACATGAGTAATACTGTAGTTATAGTCAAAAGAAAAGATTCCCATAATTAAAGACAGTCTGTTCACATTATAATCATCACCACAGTGATGTCACCACATTTTATGTGCTGTCATTAATACAACAGTGATGAAACGGGCACAATAATATTACTATACTTTTTATTTTAGAATATAGTGCTATAAATTTTACATTAATACAAATACACCAGAATACAAAAAAAAAAAAAAATATTTATACTTTTTGATTTTATGATTAGTCAGTGTATATTGTGATGCTGAATGGTTGAAAATCTGTTTCAGAATTTGTATTATGAAAAGTGATATACAAACGCAACTGATTGGAACTGAAAAAAAATGTAATATAATGTCTACAGTTTTTCAGGAACATCTCCACCTTCCGGAGTCTCTGATTAATCAGAGTTTGATGGCGTTTGCGCTCTCTTCTTCTGTTGAAGACTTCTGGATCTAAATTCATAAACCAGAACAGCAACAGCAGCCACACCCACCAGAGCAGAGAGAGCCAATCGGATCACAGCTTCAGTGAAACCACACCAGCAGTTAAAGTCTTTTGAGAGAAGAAATGAGCAATGTTAGAATATAAACACGATTCTTTAGGGGTTTTAGGTAAAGTATATGGGCCGTAAAACTCAGAGACCCCAAACTCAGCAGGACGGTCTCAATCGTGTTCAGATACACCTGTCTGACACTAGGTGGTGTTATAATTTTGGATCATAACTTTAGAACTGTAAGGCCTAGAAGACCTTAAGGTTAACCTTAACCTTAAGGTTGTATTTTTCAAGCTTGACAAATGATCTCTAAATTCAATTTAGTCAATCATTTTCTTCAACTGTCTTTATTTAAATTTTATTTTTTAACGACTTTTTTAAATTCCTCCTATGCTGTTGGTCCAATCATCACCAAAATATGCACACAGCAGCTACAGACATTGCTGGCAAGAAAAGTTATAAAAAATTGTTAATTTATCACAATTCGATTTGATGGAAACATTGATCTAGTTTATTTGTATATGATCAACTGACAGAATAGTTTTTAAAAGTGTATACAGAAGTCTGTGAAATGCTAATAGATGTTTAAATGTTCACATATTTCAGATCCCAATAATACACATTTTTAATACTCATGTAATACTCAATGTTAAACTGCAAGCATAAGTTTAGAAATGATAGATTATAAAGATACATACAGTAGATACATTATAAAAATGAAAGAGCTTTGAGATAAATGCTTCATATAAATAAAGTTTTGAGCCGCAACGTGACATTCTCGATCATTTGAAATTGTCCTTTGACTTTCTATGACATGCGATTCATCTAAATGTAGAAATGATATGATTCCACACATACACCACGTTATATGCACAAATTACATTACTTAAAACACTATACTATATACTTTCACATATTTTATGAAGTTTTTTTATCTAACAGTAAGAGAGAGTGATTTCTTTAAGTCAGTTGTGTTTTTTGACCATGTATTGTGGTAACCTCTTCTTATCAAATCCTTGAAAGCCCATCTAAATCGGTCCAACGACCGTTTCTGATAAGCAGGTGGTCTCTGCAACCGTGTTATTGTCTTTCAGCGTGGCAAAATAATTTAGTTCCATTTAAGCATTTATCTGACTCCCATTTATCACAACCTTGAATTTAGGTCAGATTGCCAATGGGCTTTATGCACAGCTGCACTACTTCCTGAATTTCAGCCAGCTCCTTGTTTCCTGTCTGCCATTATTGGTCAAATTGATTATTTCAAATGTGCTTGACCTCAGTAGTCATGGCAACAATAATCAGACACACCTGAATTAATCAATTTGGCCAATAATAGCAGACAGGAAACAAGGAGCTGGCTTAAGTTCAGGAAGTAGTGCAGCTGGGCATAAAGCCAATTGGTTGTTGGTCAATTATATAGGCTAATAGTTTAGAAATATATTTGATTATTCTATTTAACTCTTTACTTTATATTTTACTTGTTCATTAGGCCGTTTACGCGGATCTCACGGTCACAATCTCGCCAGTCTTATAGATAACTAGAGGTCATCATGGCTAAAATAATGCAACTTCAACGCTTTCTATTATCTTAAAAGTATGTAGGCTATATAGCCCCCTATTTGCGACTGCATAACAACTTAGTGAAAGTTAAGCAGTTAGTCAGGAATCTAGAATCCCACATGTGACTCACGCTCCATCTACACTGGGATCTAGTATGAACTTAATCTTGGACACAGATTTGCGGAAACACAAGACTTCACTTAATCTACTGGAGAAAATAATTTCAGAGTAATTTGGAATAAATTCAAATGTAAAAATGTATCATGCCAATTTCATAATCAGTTCAAAGATAATCAATACAATAACATCAAATGATCAGAGATAAAGAGTATAAGATGTACCTGACTCAAGAAATAGACGCTGAGTCTATGAAAGACTGTATGACCTTATGGTTTACTTATCTGGGAATAATACCAGTCGCACTGAGACATTTCAAATGATACCAAACTTGTATAAAATACTGTATGATAATTATTCACATTTAACCAAATATATTTTTGGGTGAATATTGAAGGGTTCTGGGTCTTTTGACTGTTAACCCCTAACAATATCTAGTGACCTCAGCATGAGAGAGAGGCGACATGGGGTATACGCGATTGACTCGGGAATGCTAGTTTTTCAAGAGAGTCAAATGTAGATTTCCAGAAAGGTCCTTTGTCTTCTCAGGGAGTGGTCGTTCCTCAACCAGATTGAACCAGCGTTTTCTAATGTATCAATTCTTCCAGTTTAACTATCATTGAAGATTCAAGATGGACTTTTCTGTTAAAACCACATCAGTTTGACACATTTCAGTTTGATGGTGCTTGCGGCTATATTTCATTTTGTGATTGTATAATATAATATAACAGTTATGTTTTATTGTTTTTAGCGCCCCCATTTATCAAAATTTTATGAAATTTATTGTCAGCATCAGAATATCAACATCGAGTTCTGTTTGTTTAGTAATCATGGGCTTTAGTCTCCTTTGTTCATTTTCCCTCCAGTCCTTGGTCATCATGGTTTCTGTCATTATGAGTTAATGTCTCAGATGTCATTTACCGTCGTTCGGTGTCCGGTCACGTGTATTTTTGCTACATTGAATAATTATAAATAAACTTTTGCATTTGCATTTGTCTGCCTGCCTGCACACAACACAGAAGGTCCTGTTGTCTTTGCGAGTCAAATTTCGTTACGCTTGGACATTGTGCTCAGCGACTATAGGTCAACTTGTGTAAAAAGAATTTGAATGTTTCCTGACCAATCAATTAACTTCTAACGCTTTGACAGCTAGACATTATTTTTATATATTTTTGCCAGCATCATTCCAAGCTGCTGTGTGCATATTTTGAAGATTATTAAACCAACAACAGCCTAGGAGGGAGTTTTTTTAAAGGAAAAGTAAGAGTTTTTAAAGGAAAAGTAAGAGTTTTTAAAGGAAAAGTAAGGTTTTTTAAAGGAAATTAAAATAAGTATCAGTAGAAATTAAATCAGTTATTTAGGCTAGTGCCATGTACCTGCACCTGAACATGGCCCACAGAGTTCAGTGTTGAGATGTGTGGTCTGGTTGCTGATGGTATTGTTGAGCACACAGCTGTACGCATCATCCAGACACTCCAGATGCAATGAAAGGTTTCTGCTGAGATGAGACACACTGATGCTGGACAATACACTGACTCCTTTATACCAGGAGAGAGTTGCATCACTCTCAATCAACACTGAACACAGCAATGAACAGTTTGATGAAGATGATGATGATAATGATGATGATGATGATTGTTTTGATGAATGGTTGATGACAGGAACAGGCAGGCGAGCTTAAAAACAGAATAAATCAAATTCAGTATAGATTATAGATCGCTGTGATATTTGTCAGTTCATTACATTTCAAATTGAATGAATGTAGCAGAGAAACAAATGTATAAAATGTAGGCTATATTATTAAAAGATGTAATTACAAGAATGCATAAATGCACAAATATTTTTTACAGAATTGTCTTTACATAATTTTATAATATTCTCAGTAATCATGAATATTATTCATTTTTAAAAGACCATCCTGCACGCGCACACACAAACACTGCTGCTCAAAAGTTTGGGATTTTTGAATTTATTTATTTTTAAAATAATTTTTAAGAAGCTTTTAAATGTCTCTTATGCTCACCAAGGCTTAATTTATTTGATAAAAAAACAGTAATATTGTACAACATTATTGCAATTTAAAATAACTGTTTTCTATTTTTGTGACATTATACAAAACTGTTCAAAAGTTTGGGGTCAACAGTAAAGACATTTATAATGTAAAATGATTATATTTAAATAAATTAAATAAAACTTTATATTCATAAAATAAGCCTGAATTAGTATGAGTTTTAATCATGTATGATTCTGTAGGATCATGTGACACACTGAAGAACGAAGTAATGAACCTGAAAATTCAGCTTTGATCACAAGAATAAATTACATTAAAATATTTCAATGGAAAACGGTTGTTTTAAATTGTCATAATATTGACTAATTTTTATGTAATGAGAGATTCCTTTTCAAAATCATAAAAAAGCCTATACCAATCCCAAATATTTGAATGGTAGTGTATATAGGCCTATATATATAAACATGGTAGTAATTCTCTACTCACCATAGACGGTAAGATTGAATGTGTTAAGCGGGGTCACTGATTTGTCAATAGTTACTTTATAAAGTCCAGAGTCTGTGGTTCTGGTGTTTGTGATGGTCAGAGATCCAGTCTTCTCATCCAGTGTCAGTCTGTCTCTGAATCTCTCAAGAACATCTGTCTTAAAGTTATTTCCTTTGATTTTAGCTATGAGACTGTCGTTGTGTACAGTTCTCCACATTATCAGTTCATCTTTCTGTTTTTCAGTATCAGTGTTTAGAGTGACAGATTCTCCCTCAGTCACTGACACTGACTTCACGGCATCAACACCAAACACTCCTGAACAACAAACAGAAATATTTACTCACAATTTACTCAGGTTTACCACATTTGGAGATTTACCAGATTTTTTGTCAATTTGAAACAATTTAAAAATGAATCATTGCAACTCACTTCACTTCACTATTTTCAATGTATATTAAAAAATGGCAATAGTTGAAACCCTTTGATGTCATGAATAAAAAAAATATGACAAAGAAACAAAATAAACAAACAGAGTAGCCTATATTTGTCTGACAAAACTTGAAAATTAATGACTTACCACACCAATAGAAGAATATAAACGCTTCAAATATTTTCTTTGGCATTTCGCTGAATGGTTCAAATAACAACAGCTCCTATTTTTAAAGGCTCTTTAAACACACACACACACAAAACATAAATGCTATAATTAACAATGAATGTTTGGTAATAGAAGAGCTGAAACGGACTGTGCTGCTGGTCTGTTCTGTCAAGCCTGCTGTCAGTGTGTGAATAAACGCCAAACGGGTGGAGCTTGTGTCCAGGGAGGAGCGAATGTAATTTGGGCCTGATGGGTGGAGTTAGTATATCTAATAACTCTCCCTACAACTCTATCCCTCCACACTTAGAGCTCTAGAAACCACTTGCTGTTGTATGGAAGCCCGTTTCCGCCACAGTTGAGTAAAACATATAATTCTATAAGTCATAATAATTAGAAACTTTCTCGTAATAATGACTTAACATCTCATAATAATGAGAAACTTCTCTTAATAATTACTTATTTTCTCGCACTTCAACGCATGCACAAAGCAGCGGAGCAGAAGGAAGTGCCTCTAGCGACATCCGCTGGTCAAAGCCGTGTAAATGCATCACAGCAAACATGGCACATTCCGCAGTGAATAATCATCATCAGTAAATGAGACGGGCTTCCATACTAGATAGTATTTAATTAATTTGTAATATTCAATTGTATTTGTGTGTATAAAGCAGCAAAACATAGGCTAAGGGTGATCCATGGATTTCAAATAGATGGAGGAATGATAAGACAGCACACCTTTCCAAATCTGTTCATCTGGAAATCTGTACAGTAATTTACCATTCCAATTTTATTTGCCATCGTTATTGGGGTAATACAAGAGACAACAACAACAAAAAAATTGTAACGTCAAATAATTAAATCATTAAAAAAATGTATAGGCTATATATATATATATTTATTGCTTCACTTCCTTTGAAATAAAATAATTGTGATTTCATGTTGCATCATTGCAATCAGTTGGAAGAGAATTACAAAATTATAAAGTGACCTCTTGATGCTCTTCAAAAATTTGTAGATGTATTGACAATAATATTCAAGATGACTATTTCAAGATGAATAAGAATAACGATGGCTGCAAATGTGGAAGAAATTAGTGAAAATTAAATTTACCCTGCCTCATAAACCATTCCGCCAATGGCAATGTGCAGGGAGGGGGCAAAATGGTACTAACCAGTCAATTAATGTTTACAAGGTTTTTCTGAGTAACGAAGGCATACACAGAGATTTCGGTTTTACCTTTCACAGTGAAGATCTAAACATATTTAGATAAGCGGGAAATCGCAATGGAAGACGATTTCGATATATCTAAATATGTTTAGTGAAAGGTAAAACTTCCGAAATCTCTGTGTAAACAATGAGTGACGTATACGCATAGGCTAAGCGATCACTTCCGGCGCAAGCTTGAACATGCAGTTCGGTTCAGTTAGACATCTGATTAAGATCAGTTGGACATGGCTGTTAACAAGAGGTAAAAACTATATAAATTCTGTTTGTTTTCTCACACAAACCATTCGTTTCGTGTCTTAGGCCATCAATGTGTACTTACATTTGTGAGTCATTAAATCAAACCTGTTAAGCTTCAACCCCACTTTTGAAAATCCCCAGAAATTACATACCCAAACTGAAACAGATACAATTCATGAACTCTTTGCACTAAAAGCACAAGTATGATCTCATTTGAAAGCTTACACCTGGTAGTTTATTGTAAATGTAGAATTTATTATTGTCATAATGAAAAAGATTTTTTAAATAGCTCCAAAGTTTTGTAAAGTTATTAGAAATTTTATTTTTATGAAACATCTTCATGAATGATGAAAATTGAATAAAATTGAAGTTGGCCCT
Source organism: Pimephales promelas (assembly GCF_016745375.1). The sequence continues at coordinate 1,233,486 of NW_024121132.1, forward strand.
GTAGCAATCTAGAAATGCACTGCAGCTAAAGCCATATGTGTGACCATTTTATATTTAAAATCCGAAAATGATAAGTCTAAAACTCTGTATTTAGTTACATGTCTTTCAAGATCATGTCAAATTACTTTATTTTGATTAGACTCTAAAATGCAAACTGATGTTTAGTCATCTTCTAAGTCCTCTATTCAGTTTATTGTCTTTATTGTTTTGTGGTGCAAAGGAGCCCCATTCAGTCTCAGTCTCCCCATCCACACCTTTCCATACTGGTTATGGCTCAAAATATACATTTGTTTTGTTTGCATTATAGCTACTAACTACTGCTGTTTACAGGCTGTTCATAGGGTTTCAAACCCTAATTTCTTTTATCAAAGTGCTAGCTCCACCTTTGTGACTTAATAAAATGCACTGAAACATTTCGGTAAGCATTCCTATTTGGGGGGAAAAAATCATAAAAGAATAACTTCTGGTGGTGCTGTTTCCGTGATGCCACCACGTAATTTCAACACATTCCGTGCTACCACCACGCATATCGGGGTCGTGTACATTTCACGCATTTCTGTGAGATCAGGTTGACTATGACACAGGGTGTCATCACATTGATTCCAAAACCAGAAAAGGACCAAAACTGTCTAGAGAATTGGCGTCCTATCACTCTATTAAATAACGATTACAACATTTTTGCACTAGTTTTCGCTAATAGACTTAAAGAATTGTTAGACTCTATAGATGAATCACAATCTGGGTTCATGAGGAAACGACATATCGCAAATAACATTAGATTAGTGCAAGATTTATTAGATTATAATGAGCTCATCATCACTGACAACAGCTTCATTCTGTTCCTTGATTTTTATAAGGCGTTTGACTCGCTTGAACATGGTTTTATTCTGCAAGCACTTCACAAATTTGGATTTGGAGATGTCTTTTGCAGAACTGTCAGGACCCTGTATACAAATGGTAGTAGTGCAATAAAATTGAAATTCGGTACTTCCCCTAGATTCAAAGTGTCCCGTGGAATCAAACAAGGGTGCCCTATCTCCCCATACCTGTTTTTGATCGCCTCTCAAATCTCAGCTCTACATGTTTCTAACAGTGCCTTGGAAGGCAAAACATTGGCTGAAAGAAGTATCATAGTCAGCTGGCCGATGACACCACCATCTTCCTGAGAAAAGCATCCCAGATTCCCCTTGCAATAGAATTGATCAGAGGTTATTCAACTAGGATAGTTACAAGCTTCAGGTCTCAAATGTGAACTGATGGCAGTTAAAGATTGTGATTTTTCAAACATGTGTCATTCTTGTGAAGGATCAGGTTACATACCTGGGAACAATAATAACTAAAGACCAAAATATAAGAAGTCCGTTAAATTTTAGCCCAATCATTAAAAAACAACAAAAAAGTTAAACTCTTGGCTACAAAGAGACTTATCCTTGAGAGGAAGAGTATTACTGACAAAAGCGGAGGGTAGTGATGTTACGTATGACACTGAAGCTTCGATGCGCGTATCACATATGCGACACAATAGGCTTGTTCGACTTCATGCAGCTCTGCGCAGACCGATCGTCGGCTGACTTGAAACAGTGCATGCCGGTTAGAAATTTTGTCCGACTTGATGCAGCGCTGACTCCACGTGACTGTGACGTATGCCATCAAAGTACCGCGAGAGCGATACGAGAGTAGCCGGAGGACTCAGCCAGCGCAGCTTCTCAAGAGCGGCTGCACGAGCTCTGATGATGTCACAGCTGTTCCACGATTCGCCGGATTCACCGCATGACAACGATCACGTGCGTTTCGTGTTTATTCTCACACGTTTAGTTCCACTAATCAGTATTTTATAACAGTAAACACTCTTTTCATGTAGTCGCAATGTTATATTGTGTCATGTTTATCATGTTTCTCAAAATAAAACTGATTCAAAAACGTGGATTCCACGTCATTGATTATAGGCTTATTTTGAACTTTATTCTTGTTCAAACAGATGCTGTATGAAGCAGTAAAGTATTGAATGAAAATGTGTCTGAAATATCTGTTTATTTGGCAAATGTTGCATTTATTTCACTTCAGCTGTGGTATAAGCATGCAAACACCACGTGAGCCGTCACTACGGGAACCAGAAATTGTCCGACTTCACGTGTCCGTTTGCAGCTCCTCCCCGCCTGCACGCGGCTGTTCTCGCCGATCGGTTGCATCCAGCCGCAGGCGATGTCGAACACACCTTATTTCTAGTGAAGCCCCGTATCGTGGTGTGTATTGGTTTTCCCAGAGTCACGTGCGAGTTTCGCTTTGGGTGTCAGAAGGCTCGAACTTTAACGAGTCAATGTTGCCTCAGTCTGGTTGATGGGTGTTTGAGGAGAGTGCTGTACTTTGAAAGTTAATAAATATAATTCATTAAATAACCAACATTTATTTTTCACTAGGCTACTTAGTCTTCTTTTTTGTTTTGTCTTTTTGTTTTTGTAAAATCTTTGCACTTAAGCTTATATCTTTGCACTTAAGCTTATATTATATACACTTTAATGGGAAAATGAATTTATCAAATGAACAAATCAAACAAACATGTAAGGTTTTTATTTGTAGACATAACATTGAAACTCTGTAGTGTGTTGTGGTTGCTTCATCTGCCAGAGCTTCTGGCTGCTTTATTTTAAATAAGCACCAGATGGCGCTGTTCTCGACACTCTCGAAGCTTTGAATCTTTTCCCGGAACAGTCAGGGGAAAGCCTCATTGCTTCATGAAGCTTCATTTCCCCATCCCTAGCGGAGGGAATCTCCAGCATCTCCAGACTCTGGAGATTCCCTCCGAGGTGTCCAAAGACTTCATTTGTCCATTATTTATTTCTAAAGAAACACTACAATGTACAGTATAAAACGCTCCATTACTTTGTATATACGTTATGGCCCCGTAGATGCCGTTTTTGTGAAAAATAGGCTAACGATTGCGTCATCAATATGCAACTTTTTGTCGCACAATTGAGAAATTACCGTATAGACAGGAGGAGAAGCTCGCATGCAATCTTTTACTGTCTATTAGGCAATCGGGGGAACATGGAGGCATAAAAAAGCCCATAGAGAGAGTCCATAAAAGCAACGGGAGAAATTATTTTAACAACGTTTTGGCTTGCACAGCTACTAGAAGATTTTCAACTGTCAGACTGTCGTCAAGCTCAGTTTGAGCCTGTGCAGTCGCTCAGACATCAGACAGGAAGTGCAATAATCGGGCTTCAGTCTTTTTACTGTCTATGAAAATACTGAACTTGTCCTTTAAAGGGATAGTTCACTTTGAAATTAATTTTTAATATGTTTTAGCTAACCTCAAGGGCATCCAAGATGTAGGTGTCTTTGTTTCCACACTATTTTCAATTTTGACATTTTTCAGTCAAACCGTTGTTGTCAGTCAGTCATATAATGGAGGTCTATGGGGTCCAGCCTGGGTTCACCTCAAAGAGCACGCACAAAGAAGTCCAAATTAAACATGATTTAATAACTCGTAAATGTAAGTACACATTGACGGCCTAAGACACGAAACGAGCGGTTTGTGTGAGAAAACGAACAGTATTTATATCGTTTTTACCTCGTGTAATCACAGTGACGTCCAAGTGATCTGAATCAGTTGTTCAATATCCAACTGAACCGAACCAAATCAGTTCAATGTTACGCCGGAAGTGATCGCTTGCGTGTGACGTCACTCAATATTTACACGGAGATTTCAGAAGTTTTACCTTTTACTAAACATATTTAGATATAGCGAAATCGTCTTCCATTGCGGTTTCCCGTATATCTAAATATGTTTATTAAAAAGTAAAACTTCCGAAATCTCTGTATAAACAAAGAGTGACGTCGGTGCGCAAGCGATCACTTCCGACGCATGCGCAGACCGAAGCGCCCGTGCCGTCAGATCATTTTGTCATGGCTATGATTACAAGAGGTAAAACGATATAAATACTGTTCGTTTTCTCACACAAACCGCTCGTTTCGTGTCTTAGGCCATCAATGTGTACTTACATGTACGAGTCATTAAATCATGTTTAATTTGGACTTCTCTGTGCATGCTCTTTGAGGTGAACCCAGGCTGGACCCCCCTAGGGGCGTCGCACCCGTGGGGGATGTGGGTGTTTTAACACCCACACTTTTCCCCGTAAGAGTGTTCAACACCCGCACTTTTTCTGCAGTTTTTCCGCAGTTTTGCAAAACGCCATACTACAGTCGCTCCTCCGTTTCTCTTGCGCTCTGTGTGTGCGCTGACTGCGCTCATTGCGGCTGCCTCCTCGCCTCCTCTCAAACTTGACAGACACCGGCTTTGAGTGTGACCGGCTGTTTATTGGCTGTTCTGCCTTAAGTCCCGCCTCTCTTGATGTGTAGAATAGATGTATCGAGTAGTATGAAGCTGCAGACTCGGAGACCTGCATCTACAGTCCCCCTGCACCCAGAGTCCCGCATTCTCAGACCCCTCGTTTTTCGAGACAGCGCCTCCTATCAAATTGTATCGGATAAACATAAACGTGAGTATCTTCAATTTTATTTAGCGAATCGTAGTAGCCTACTCGTTTGATTCATTTTTTTAATAAAACTAATTTAGCTCATCGATACAACATATGAATAGTCCATTGAATATTTGTAAAGTTAGTTTGTAACAAGATTTGAGCCGTTAATGTAGGCTATGTTTTTTCGCCCTTTTCCCCCGAAAATATTTAGATAGCTAACGTTTATAATTTAGCTTTGAAACATCATAAGACATGTGCTATCGTCCTATGTTGTAGGCAGGGTACACCATACATCGATGGAGTTGCCCCTGCCTAACCCAGCAACATCATTTTAGGATTATGCAAAGCGACTTATAAATGAGTTTTTTAATGCAATTGAAGACGAAAAGTAAAGTCACGAACACATTTTTTCCTTCCTTTTTTCTTTACAGCAAGATGATGTTTAGGTGATCATTATCTTAAATAAAGTAGGAATTGTTTATTTTATTGGTGTTTTGTCTATTCTGATTTGTTTTGCTTCGCATTCAAAATATCAAAAAACAGATTTTGTAATCTTAGCATCGTAATGTTAATTAGACCATTATAGGTTGAACTGAAAGAAAAATTGGAATTTGAATAAAAAAATATATAAAAAAACAATATAATATCACATACTATTTTTCTGAAGATAGTTCAATCTGTAATTGTATCCCTTCCATCAGTAACAATTAGTTTTTTTCTGCACATAGGGAACGCAAATATTTATTGGATAATTTATTTGGAGACCGTAATATTGCATCCTATTGTTTTTAATTGCATTTGGATAATCGTGCGCTGTACTGTGTGTGCGGGTGTTATTCGACCTCTTGAACAGCAGGAGGCGCTGTGTTCGAAAAACGAGGGGTCTGAGAATGCGGGACTCTCGGTGGGGGACTGTAGATGCAGGCTCCGAGTCTGCAGCTTCATAATATTGGAACTCTGTGTGCGGGTGTTATACTATATCTTTTGAACAGCAGGAGGCGCTGTGTTCGAAAAAAGAGGGGTCTGAGAATGCGGGACTCTGGGTGGGGGACTGTAGATGCAGGCTCCGAGTCTGCAGCTTCATAATATTGCTAGCTTCTCGCAGCAACGAATTGCGAACACATTCAGAGTCAGAGAGCATGACATTTTATTTTTGAATGTAAAAAAAAAGACCGAGGTCCGGACCTCGGTGACCTCATAGCTGGCTACGGCCCACACAGAAACAAATATAAAATAATTTGTTATTGTTGTTATTAGAGTTGTGATTATTTAGCCTATGTGTAGGCCTTTTTTTGTACCTTGTATTTTGTTTTCCTCGTCATTTTTCTGTATTTCCTAATGCATATTTTGTTTTGTATTGTCTTGTTAAAGACAAGTAAAAACTAAACACTCAAAAATGGGTGGCAAGACTGTACAAAGAAGAAAGTCGTCTAATCTAGTAGAAACAGCAGGTGGCGGTAATGCTCCTTTTTAGTTTGTGATCCACTGTAAAGAAGAAAACAGTTAGAGTCTCCGCCATTGCGGTCTTCTGCGCTTTGTTTTCCAAATTTGGAAAAGTGACGTTAAACGCACTTCTTCTTTTGTTGGTTATCGTGTTAATTATTTAGTCAGCCACAGTCGGGAAAAAAACTCTCTGTTGGTATTTAGTACGTAGGGTTAACAATCGTCGCCTTCATTCGGTAGGGTGTGGTTCAGAAACAATCTACGAATATTACAAGAAATCGAAATTAGGTTTCGTTGAAATCTGCAACAGTATGAAGCTCAGCTTCAAATTCTTTCAGATTGTTCTGCTAATATACGGTAAGTGCTCGATTTCAGTTTATTTTGAACACTTTCGGTTTCACTTTGGCAGCGATAACATATCGTTCATTGACTGTTGTCTTCTTCCTGAACTTCATTAACGTAACGTTACCTTAGGAAAATAATCACATGTATTTAAATGAATTTAGACATACCCTCCTGTTTAAGGTTAAAATTAAAACCAGATATAACAGCTTTTTTGCATTCCGTATGTGTGTAAAAAAACTAGTTTGGATTAAGATAATGGATTCCGGTTGCTAGTTCCCCCAGGCAGGATGAGAACACAAAACCACTAGAGTGACTAGGCAATCGCTAATCCGCTAATCGCTAATAACTTATTATTTGCTTTCTATACTCTTTGACGTGCCTTAAAACATTAGACTGACATTAAAATAAATAAATGATATTATCAATCTCCGCAGGCACCGAACTAATTAGCTAAGCAATGCATATCTACAGAAAAGCAGATGAGCCCAGAATATGACGAAAGAAAGCAAATTTGTGTTCAGTGCAAATAAACCTGCTGGCAGTATTTTAACACAGGCAGTGTTTTATTAATAATGTATAACGAATTGTGTATGTTTTTATTTTTATAACTGTTGGTCCATTAAACCTCAAAGTACATGCGTATGACCTAGCACTTGCATATTGTTGTCCTATTGTTAGTTGCTTGTTCTCATTTGTAAGTCTCGTTGGATAAAAGTGTATGCTAAATTAATAAATATAAATTAAGCAGGGAATTTATATGGGAGGAAAATAATTAACTACATTTAAACATTTTCTGTGCTCATTTTCTTTTCTGTACACTTTATTAGTATGGTGTTTCCTGAGTTTGGTCTTTTAATACCACTATGTTAAACAAACTCATTGCGTTCATGTTCTGGACTCATCTGCCATCTGCCATCGACAAATACCTGGAAGGATTAAACTGGTCCCTCTTTCTCTCTTCTTTATTGGCATGTTATAACCAGCATAAACTATCTCTCTAGTTTTGTTTTTTGTATAAATAAAAATGAGCGCACACGCACACACACACAACACAACACACAACACAATGGCTCGGCAGTTTTATTTGACAGGTTTTCACATTGGAGCTGCGAGTGTAAATTTTAGCGTATAAGTAAGAATATTGATTGTACAAGTTCTCAATGTACTTGTACAATGTTCTCAATCTCACCATGAATATAAACAGGATTTTACTGATAAAATATGCCATTTAAAAATCACATTTTGCCAATTACATTTTCACATTTTTTTATTTTTTAATTATTAAATTAAAATTATTAAATTATTTTATTTATTTATTTTTGTGAAAATTAACCTAAATTAATATTTTAGTTTAGCCCTTTCACATGTAAGTTTAAAATATTTTAACTGACCCCCCAGTGTGAGTTTTTCAAGGCGACCGTTATTTAGAACCTGTCACTTTGATGCTTCCATGGTGACGCGTCATTGCTTGTCACGTGACACAGCACAACCACAACACAGCGCTGAATGAATGATGATCTGCTTTTGTCATTTTCCCCCTTTTTATTCAAAATATTCACAAATGTTTTAGCTATAGCATGAAACACTGACATTTCGATTTTCAAATATGTGCAAGTGCCATGGTTTGTGTCACGAAATACATGAGCAAGTGGTCGGTGAACTGAAGAAAAATAGAGCAAAATTTAAAGCTACTTACACAATGTATATCCAACATGTAAAACGTGTCATCTTATTATAATGGAAAGGATTATTATTGCTGCTTTAAAATTTCATTTTGGAGGGTGCGGCCTTGGAATTGGGACAGTCTTCGTCTTGCGGCTGTGACGAAATCGGCCTTCAAATACGGCCAAGTACTATTCCACGAACACATCTGAAATCTATGGGTGACAGGGCTTTTTCTGTCTATGCTCCAACACTTTGGAACTCTCTCCCTCCAGATCTAAGAGAAGCACAGACTCTTGGCACTTTTAAAGTTCTTCTTAAGACACATTTTTTTAAACTTCCATTTGATTGCAGATGTCTCTTCATGATCGTTCAACAGCTATTTGTATTAATATTTTTTTTCTGTTTTTGTTTTTATTAACTTTTATTTGTTGTCTATTCTTTTTTTGTCACTGTTGGTATATAATGCAACACAAATTGCTAAAGTCAACAGATTTCACTAACAGGCCTAACAATCTCTGTGTAAAAAAATAAAATTATGCTGCCATCTTTTTAAAGTCATTTTTACTCGTCTCTGTAATTTGGCTCAGAATATTTGGTGAAAATTGTCATTTTGACCCCCCTCCACAAAATAATGGATTATTCAGTAAATATACATTCATGACATTTCATATTTTGGCTCCAATCACTATTGATCTTTGTCGAAGAATGTGGTCGAAGTTTCTGATATTTGGCTGATTTTGAACGGAATGACCCTGTAATTCTAATTATGGCGTCAGTTTTGTGTATCAGTTTGAGCCAAAGTCCGATAATGACAGACAAGAACAAACTGATAAACCCAAACTAAAGTCACAAATCACAACAGACTCGGACTGACCAAGCAGAGCAGATTTTCTTTTCAGCACGAAAATAAACAAAAAATAAACCAGTGTTGAGTATGAAAACAGGTGCAAACAATGCAAATCATAAATAAAAGAGAAAGGTTTTTAACATTTAAATCAAGTAAACAAAATTCTGGTGGATCCCATAAACCAAATTATGAAGCTGTAAAGCATAATAGGGGCCCTTTAATTAGTCAAATTGTGATTATTGTGCAAGCCTATTCTCAGTTAAATCTCTTCAGTAACATCACTAGCAGTGTTATATGAGTTTAATCTCTTAGAAACTGTTTCTGTTTGTTCTACAGGAGTGTGTGTTGCTGAAGCAGATGAAGTGAAGACAGTGTCAGTGATGGAGGGAGAATCTGTCACACTAAACACTGGTCTTGCTGAAACACAGGGAATAATTCTGATTCTGTGGAGGTTTGGAGAGTCAGGTTCCACTATCGCTCAAATCGATGAAAAGGATATCTCATATCCCAGTCACATTGACTTATTTGCAGGGAAACTGCAGCTGGATCAGACGGGATCTCTGACCATCAAGAACATGAGACCCAAACACTCTGGACTTTATAAAGTACAGATCGACCTCAGCTCTGGGACCTCACGTATGATATTCAATGTTACTGTCTCTGGTGAGAATACTTTTACTACCGATAACTATAGTTAGATGTTTTCATTTTTTGTTTTGTTTTATGAATTAAACTGAATTAAGCTGAGATTTCACCAGCAAATATTACTTATGTGTTCAACAGTCTTACAGAATTGTAGTTTATTGATATCACAGTCATGCTGTTGTTCTGAATATCTCACACATATGATCAGCGCATATGATCAGCATGATGGCGAGTGTGATACTGCTAATATACTATAGTTTTAGAAATAAAATCATATTGATTGACTTACATTTTACACACAATTTGCTCAGATATTTTTAGTTTTATTCCATTGGTGAAAGTTTTGAAATAATTCAAAGCAGGATCAATTGTATAGAATTATAAATTGTAATTCTATCTACTGACACATACAACTGTAGTGTTTCAAATAGTGAAATGTTCCTGTGCTCTTATATGAAACGACACATTAAATTAGTCAACCGAAAGTAACTGTTGTACATGCTAAACTGATTACCTTTATCAATCTGCATATGCCTTGTGTATTAACCATATAAACTGATATTCTAGTGCCAGTCACAGTGTTCAACATGTTTAATCTGTGTGTCTGTGAATCTGTTTCTTGCAGAGTCTCCATCTGTTGTTGATGTTGGTGAAGCTGAAATGAAGAGCGTGTCAGTGTTTGAGGGAAACTCTGTGACTCTTCAGACTGATGTTACTGAAACACACGGAGATGAGCTGATAGTGTGGAGGTTTGGAGATGAAGGAAAACTCATAGCTAAATATGATGTAGTCAAGAGCTCACCATTACTCGACACTGATGAGAGATTCAGAGACAGACTGAAGATGGATCATCAGACGGGATCTCTGACCATCACATACACCACAAACACAGACTCTGGAGAATATACATTGAAGATCAACAGCAACAGACAGACCCTATACAAGAGATTCATTGTTACTGTCAGTGGTGAGTCTTTATCAGTTTTTTATCGGTTGTCTATAAATAATTCAGATGACACTATAATTAATATTAAATGTAATTTTAATGTTTATATGTAATTATCACAGTCATTGGCATATATTTACTCACTAAATACAACCAGATCTACACTCAGGTTATATAGTGCTGATGTTTATAGTGTGTGTTATAGATCAGACACACTCACACTAATGTCTGTCTTTATCATTACAGTATCAGATCTTCACTCAGGTTATATAGTGCTGATGTTTATAGTGTGTGTTATAGATCAGACACACTCACACTAATGTCTGTCTTTATCATTACAGTATCAGATCTACACTCAGTTTATATAGTGCTGATGTTTATAGTGTGTGTTATAGATCAGACACATTCACACTAATGTCAGTCTTTATCATTACAGTATCAGATCTTCACTCAGGTTATATAGTGCTGATGTTTATAGTGTGTGTTATAGATCAGACACATTCACACTAATGTCAGTCTTTATCATTACAGTATCAGATCTACACTCAGGTTATATAGTGCTGATGTTTATAGTGTGTGTTATAGATCAGACACACTCACACTAATGTCAGTCTTTATCATTACAGTATCAGATCTACACTCAGGTTATATAGTGCTGATGTTTATAGTGTGTGTTATAGATCAGACACATTCACACTAATGTCTGTCTTTATCATTACAGTATCAGATCTTCACTCAGGTTATATAGTGCTGATGTTTATAGTGTGTGTTATAGATCAGACACATTCACACTAATGTCAGTCTTTATCATTACAGTATCAGATCTTCACTCAGGTTATATAGTGCTGATGTTTATAGTGTGTGTTATAGATCAGACACATTCACACTAATGTCTGTCTTTATCATTACAGTATCAGATCTACACTCAGGTTATATAGTGCTGATGTTTATAGTGTGTGTTATAGATCAGACACACTCACACTAATGTCTGTCTTTATCATTACAGTATCAGATCTTCACTCAGGTTATATAGTGCTGATGTTTATAGTGTGTGTTATAGATCAGACACATTCACACTAATGTCAGTCTTTATCATTACAGTATCAGATCTACACTCAGGTTATATAGTGCTGATGTTTATAGTGTGTGTTATAGATCAGACACATTCACACTAATGTCAGTCTTTATCATTACAGTATCAGATCTACACTCAGGTTATATAGTGCTGATGTTTATAGTGTGTGTTATAGATCAGACACATTCACTCTAATGTCTGTCTTTATCATTACAGTATCAGATCTACACTCAGGTTATATAGTGCTGATGTTTATAGTGTGTGTTATAGATCAGACACACTCACACTAATGTCTGTCTTTATCATTACAGTATCAGATCTTCACTCAGGTTATATAGTGCTGATGTTTATAGTGTGTGTTATAGATCAGACACACTCACACTAATGTCTGTCTTTATCATTACAGTATCAGATCTACACTCAGGTTATATAGTGCTGATGTTTATAGTGTGTGTTATAGATCAGACACATTCACACTAATGTCTGTCTTTATCATTACAGTATCAGATCTTCACTCAGGTTATATAGTGCTGATGTTTATAGTGTGTGTTATAGATCAGACACATTCACACTAATGTCAGTCTTTATCATTACAGTATCAGATCTTCACTCAGGTTATATAGTGCTGATGTTTATAGTGTGTGTTATAGATCAGACACATTCACACTAATGTCTGTCTTTATCATTACAGTATCAGATCTACACTCAGGTTATATAGTGCTGATGTTTATAGTGTGTGTTCTAGATCAGACACACTCACACTAATGTCTGTCTTTATCATTACAGTATCAGATCTTCACTCAGGTTATATAGTGCTGATGTTTATAGTGTGTGTTATAGATCAGACACATTCACACTAATGTCTGTCTTTATCATTACAGTATCAGATCTACACTCAGGTTATATAATGCTGATGTTTATAGTGTGCGTTATAGATCAGACACACTCACACTAATGTCTGTCTTTATCATTACAGTATCAGATCTTCACTCAGGTTATATAGTGCTGATGTTTATAGTGTGTGTTATAGATCAGACACACTCACACTAATGTCTGTCTTTATCATTACAGTATCAGATCTACACTCAGGTTATATAGTGCTGATGTTTATAGTGTGCGTTATAGATCAGACACACTCACACTAATGTCTGTCTTTCTGTAGCTTTTCCATCTTCAGGTCCATCTCCAGGTGCTATCGTAGGGATAGTTGTTGCTGTTCTGGTGGCTGCTGCTCCTGTTGTTGCTGTGATTTTCAAGCGCAACAGAAGGTCTGAACGACAAAAACAAATAGGTAAGTACCACCCACAGAGAAAAATAAAGAGCTTCATTGCAGTAGTGTAGGGTTGAAAAGACTCATATTTTTCATACTAAATGTTTAAACTTACCACAATTTAATTTACTACAATAATTAATGATTTTTTTTTATTAATATATGGTAGAAATCAGAGGCACCGTCATTTGTTGTCAAAAAGTTACGAACCCATAGACAGTCGATGTTGCCATGAAACATTGAAAATATAATGTAAAAAAATTGTATTTCATTTGTGAGCGCTGTCCTATAATACTCTAATTACTTGTTTTTTCTTCATGTACAACCCTAAATTCCTGCAGTTCCAGAGTCTGTAGATGTTCAGGGTAACCTAAGTCAGGTTAGACACTATTGAATTAAACACGGATGAAAACTGGGCTGTGAGGGATAGACTTACAATCTTTATATTGACATGCACTGCCAGTGTATCTGCTGAACAATCGCTATGTTGTTAAACAACAGTAAAATCCATCAAAAGCACTTTACTTCTATTCCTCACAGCCTCCTCATTTTTATTCCTGGAAGAAAATGACACATGGCGCTACTCTGACTAATGTCAATACCATCTCTTTATGCATATAGAAACATGATTTGATGAAATATTGGAGTATGATACACTGCAGTGTTTGACCTTTCTGATTATTGTTGCATTGGTGACCATTGGTTATAAACTTTCAGAGTATATTTTTGGTTATTGGTGATAGACTTGTAAAGTATATTTAAGTCAGTTTAAATGTTCACCTTGCAGATAACACATGTAACAAGACTAACATTTACTATTAACAAAACACACTCTCCCTCCAACAAAAATCTAAATACAAATGGCCAGATTTGTTTGTTCTTTGTTTTCATTTCATTTTATATTTAACAATACTAGTACAATATTATTTTCCTGTTATCTCTGTAAAGCTGCTTTAAAACAATCTGTATTGTAAAAAGCGCTATATACAGTGGTGTGAATAAGTGTTTGCCCCCATGCTAAAGTTGCCTAAAAAGAGGAATAAAAAATCATCTTTTGGATATTGATCTCAATGCCTTAATTAGAAAAATGAGGAAAACTCCAACCTTTAAGGACACCAATTTTCTTTGTGAATGAATAATGTATCATAAATAAATAAATGTTTTTTCTTAAAATACAGGGTTCATAAGTCAGGGCACCCCTATGTTAAATTCCCATAGAGTCAGGCAGATTTTTATTTTTAAAAGCCAGTTATTTCATGGATCCAGGATAATATGCATCCTGATAAAGTTCCCTTGGCCTTTGGAATTAAAATATCCCCACATCATCACACACCTTCCACCATACCTAGAGATTGGCATGGTTTTACTTCAGTTAGCCTAATAGCTGCTTTGATTTGCATTGAAAGATGATCTTATGGAAAGTACCCCATGCCAATAAAATAACTTGCATGAAATAACTGGCTTTTAAAAATAAAAATCTGCCTGACTCTATGGGAATTTAACATAGGGGTGCCATGATTTATGCACCCTGTATTTTAAGGAAAAACATTTATTTATTTATGATACATTATTCATTCACAAAGAAAATTGGTGTCCTTAAAGGTTGGAGTTTTCCTCATTTTTCTAATTAAGGCATTAAGATCAATATCCAAAAGATGATTTTTTTTATTCCTCTTTTTAGGCAACTTTAGCATGGGTGTCAACACTTATTCACACCACTGTATATATATATATATATATATATATATATATAAAGGTGACTTAACTCTTCAGAGTCATATCTCTGAAATATATTATATTTACTAATTATTATATTAGGATGAATGGAACCTCTAGTATTGTCTGCAGAGCAATGGCACTTAATGGTTATGATTATCCCCTGTGTTGCAGAATAAGCTGCAGTAGGCATCTAGTTAGGATAAAAAATACATACAGTATATTGTTTGTGTTATTATAGTTTACACATATTAGATAAACCCACTGATCACAGTTGGATCTGATTACTAACATTTTTAACCTGTCTGTTAACTGTTTCTGTGTGTTGTGTAGATTCAATGAAACCTGAGACTGTTAAATGTAAGGAGGGAGAATGTGCTGTCCTACGGTCTTATCAAGAGCTTATAAAGAGAGGTGTTCAGATGCGGTGGACACGTGTCTTCGTTAAAGAGTCTGCTATTGCTTCAATTAGTAAAACTGACAAGAAGAAGACCTATTGGTGTGATGAGAGATTTGGAGGCAGACTTCAGCTGGATCCTCGGACTGGATCTCTGATCATCAGAAACCTCCGAAAGACAGACGCCGGAGTTTATGTTCTAGAGATCAAAAGCAGAGGAGGGACCATATACAAAAAATATGAAGTTATTATCTCTGGTGAGTAGATTTAAATGAAAAATGAAATCAATGAAAAATTTGTTTTATTTCGATTTAAAGTGAGCACTTTAGTGTAGTATAATATAATACTTATTCTTGGATAACATAACTGTCATTTACAGAGAATGTCCTGAAATTCTGTTTCTATGAGTTGATCTCATCTGGTTTTAGTAGTTTAGCTTAGCATTTCATAAACATATGTTTTAATGGTTGTTTTAACAGTTCACAACAATCAGATTCATATCAAACACCTCAGATTATTAATAATAAATATTATTACCTTCTTATGCAGCATCTTTAATTGTAAATAAAAAATAATCTTAAAGGGATAAAAAAGGAAAACTATGGAGAATGTACTTTTGGGTTTCCCTTTAAAATCAAGCAGAGGTTAAAGATGAGCTCTGTAACTGTATAGAGATTAGGACCTAATAATACAAACAGTTTATTTTGGAAAAGATAATTCGTCTTTTCTTGTCAGACAACTCATGACAGCATTGTGCCTTGTCTTGTTTTTTGAGCACAACAATGCAATGTTAATAATTTCAGCAATAACAGACTATCAGTATATAATACTTATAATACATACACTCAAAATAAATCAGCTTGTGGTTTTACTCAAGGTTCATTTCTTTCTTCTATCCTTAAAAGCAACTAATGGAGTGGAAAATCCTAAAAAAATACCAATACTAAGTATGCAAATGAGTTAATGCAGTGGTTCTCAATTTTTTGTAGTGCTGCCAATCTTTGAAACTTTTCTTCTTCCTTTTCTGTTTTTCCACATGATTTGTGTTCTGTATTTCAAGCCTTTCATTTGCTTTAAAAACTGAGCCAGTTTTATCTGTTCACTCGATATCTTCTCCACATTCCAGCCTGGAGCACACTTGAGTGTGTCTGTTGTGCTTGAGTTAACAATGTCTGTTTGTTCACACAAGTGTCACTTTACACTATATAAGAAGCAAGTGAAGAAGCGCGTGCAATAAATGAAGTTGCTCTCGCCCTCTTGATAATACCTTCCCACCTTCATCAGGGTGTGAATTACTCTTTTAGATCCTCCGGTTTAGTAAATACATGCGGTTTTTTTTATATTGACCATCATGACCAGTCATTCTCCACATTTTAACTCCAAAGGTCACATATTGCACACCAATATTCAAAGGCACCGCAATTTTTTACCGGGTGCTCATTGCTTACTAAATAAGTATATTTTTTGATTTTGATATATTTATTTCTTGATAGGGAACCGCACTTGCGCCCTTGCACCCCTCAATGCGCGTTCTCGCTAAGGGGTGCATGACCGTATGGTGTCCCGATCCTCTAAGACTGCATTTACACTGCAGGTCTTGATGCCCAAATCCGATTTTCTGACTATATCCGATTTTTTTGACGACCTGCTTACATCATCTTTTAAAAGTGACTGTATCCGATTTTTGAATTTACACTATGCACTGCTGAAACTACCAAATGCAGACGTTCTGACCCGGGAAATTAAGCAAAACAGCACGAATTTCAATGGATGCAGATGCGAATAAATTTATCCAGTGTTTTCTTTCCACAATATTTCAATAAGTCATCAAAACATTGGTCTCGTACAGCGGAGAAAAAAGAGGAGAGGCACTAGCCACGAGCACTTAAAACAATGCCTCATATAGTATGGATAATAATCCACAAAACATAAAACATTTATACAGTTCTTTGGCGTTCTTCCCAGTTTCTGAAACTTTTCTTAAGATATCTTCTATTTAACTGGTTTGGACTGGCTTCTACCCCCTAAATTTTTTCTTTGTTCCTGAGAAGCCAAAAGGCCTTCATTTACAACCTAAATGACCTCCTGCTTCGCTCAGCACGAGACTTCGTTTTAAAACTAAACGACCCCCTGTATCCTTTCTCAGACCCATCTGGTTTTATTACATGTTTTTCTTTCATTTCATTTCACCATCACAGAAGACTCATGATCAAACAAAATGAATATAAGAAATACTGAATTTTCCACAACATGGATTACCCCCTTGCCTGTGACGCATGGTGCCTCCCAGTTAAAAAGATCTGACCACTAGTTGATTTCATCTGTCTACTGACTGTTTTTAAAGTTTAATTTCAGTTCCTTCATGTTGTCTGTGTTTTTGTTCTCAACACAGGTGAAGTGGAGATGAAGTCAGTGAAGGAGGGAGGTGATGTCACTCTAGAGCTATCAGAAGATGTGAGTGATATAGAGTGGATATTTACAGACAGTGATTTCAGTAATTATCAACTATTAATCAGCAATGTATCTGAGTGTCCTGATGGGAGATTCAGAGACAATCTTCAGCTGGACAAAGAGAAAGGATCTCTGACCATCAAGAACATCAGAACTGAACACACTGGACTTTATGTTGTAAACTTTGACTCATTATCAAATCCCGATTTGAACTTCAAGCCATTCGGAGTTGTTTTTGATGGTGAGTACTGAAAGTCTTTTTAGTGTAATAATCGTCTGTCATAATGTTTAATTTTTCTGGCAAACAGTGTGACATAAATATGACACATAGTGAAATGAAAAAATTATATACTGTGTCATTTTTCACATTGACAATATTTTGCTTTCTTTTGAAGGATTCGCATCACAAGGAATAATATTTTATGTGGGGGTTTTTTTCTTTCTTTTTTTACACACATCTGTAATCCTCTGGATTTTTATTTGCATATTTATGAAGTCAGTAACATGCAATGAGATTGGCTTGTGGTATGAAGAATCAACCGTACGTAAACTTCTGGAGTGATTGTCTAAATGTAAACATCTGTTATGTTAAATAGATTAATCAGGGTAGTAGTAATATAGAAAACATGTCATTTTTAAAATCACTCTTATTTTGGTTATTAAGGTGTATGTAATCTTTTGGCCACAACTGTATATACGAGTGCTGCATGACATGACGCTTTTAAATATTATCTGAATATAACCAAGTATGTCAACTTTGGATTCCAGGCAAATAATATAACAATAATCTCCAAAACAAATGGTTTAATCCTCGAGCAGAGATCTGGGGCTTAATTAATAAAACGCACATACACATACATTTGAACTTGGTGTGTGCGTATGCTAAAAATCATGGCAAAGTTCATATTTATAAAAGCGGTCTTTGACATGTAAAACTGTTTAGAGCCGCGTCAGGGTCTGAGCAGACGGACACACTTTTCCTCGTGGCAGAGAGTCGGACTGTCGGAGAACTGCAGGTATTTGGTCCTGCTCGGCATTATAAAGTAAAGCATTTGGATGTTGACTGCTGCTCTTATATATGTTAATGACATTAATTAGCCATCGTTTACAAGCCGGAGATCTGAAACCATTCAGCTGCAAACAAGATAATTTGCGATTTATAGATTTCACATCTGAAGAGGTGTATGCGTGTTTTCTGTGCGTATGTTCATTCTCATTTGAGAAATGATCATAAGAGTTTTATTAAGTGACAGTTCTACAAAAATCTCTGTGCAAAACTAAATGAAGTGATGTGTGATGATTGTGTTGTGTTTTGTGTTTCTCATCTCTTTTCTTCCAGATTTCACTGAGACCTCTGAGAATGAATCAGTGATTACAGGTTTTCTGGGTCGAATCCTGAGGTTTTGTGGACAAGCAAGAACTGAGGGCAAGTGTTACTTTATGCTCTCACAAGAACAAAAAAGAGCTTTAGTTTTAAAATGCTAATGTTTATTGTACTATGAAAATATACTGTAACTGTATTGATTATAAATTTTCATGGGCCATTCCTTCGTAGATCACTGCATATTCCTCATCTAACACATGATTCTACTCATTAGTAATTATAACATATAAATCATTAGTAGAGTCTGCAAGTGTGTCATTTATCAAGTCAAGTCAGATGTATTAATATAGTGCTTATGTAGCCTTTTTAAAAGCAGTTTTCAGACAGGATTACTCAATTATCAATACAAAGCAAATATTCAGAAAACTGACCTAATATTCCCCTGCACAATCATTTGATTCATGTCTCTGTCTGCATTTCAACATTCCACTTTCTACAGAACAACAGAACCAACTTTCTACCAGTGCAATGACTGTAAAAAGTCAAATTAGATTTATTAGTCTCATGAGAATTATTAGTCAAGACTTAATGAACTCTGTTGAATGTTTTATTTGTTCAATCTTTAACTGTTTCTGCTTGTATTTTTAGGAGTGTTCGGAGATGAAAAAGATGAAGTGAAGACTCTGTCAGTGACGGAGGCAGGTGATCTCAAACTAAGAACTGAAACTGAAATAGAGACAGATGATGAGATAATCTTGAGGTTTGGAGAATTTAAAGACAGCCCGTATATTACCTTAGCTAGATTCAGTAAGCCGGGCGATGAATTTATATCTGAGAATTGGGGATTGAAAGACAGACTGCAGTGGAATCTCACTGGACCTCTCACCATCACCATCACAGACTTCAGCTACGCAGACTGTGGAGATTATTATGTACAAATCACCAACAAGAAAAAAAACAGCTTCAAGTCTTTCACATTCATTGTTGTTCGCAGGGGTGAGTACCTCAAATCTTTAACTATCTTTAGTTTTAGAGAGAGGATGTCCTTTTACCTGTGTCTATTCAGCTCTCAGCAATGGTTGACAGCACATTATAGTAAAGCTAATGAAGATGAACATACATTTATTCAATCTGAGGAATGCTATATTTCAAAATCAATAATGGAGCACTATAGCTAAAGAAAATCCTCAAAGCAGTGAAACTCCAACCAAGAAAGTTGAAATTTGCCACCAACACAACAGCATCCATAGTATTGAAATCTCTTCTTTAACTCTTTTGTTAACTGGCTTATTTTAGAGGTTATATAACTGCATAATGTCAACACAAGAGCAGATGTGATGGATCTGAGTATAAGAAAATGTGAAACTTAGTCTTGAAATTAGACCAGCAAAGGTTTGAATAGAGGTCAAAACTCAATCTTAGTTTAATCTGTTTCATAACGGCGACTTTTAATCTGTCTGACTAAATGTTGTTTGTTTTCTAAATGTGTTAGGTGCTGTGAAGTCAGAGCTAGTGATTGAGGGAGATTCTATAAATCTAGTACCTCCCATTAGCGATTTACAAAAAGATGATCAGGTTCTGTGGACATTTGGACCCCATGGCATGATCATAGCTGACACCAACACCACTAGATGTGTTGGAAGATTCAAAAGCAGAGTGAAGCTGGACAAGACGACTGGATCTCTGACCATCACAGAGAGCACAACAGCAGACACTGGAGAGTATAATCTACACATCATCAGCAGAGACAGAGTCACACATCAGAGATTCAATGTTACTGTTGATGGTGAGTAACTCTGTCAGTGTGATAATTACATCATTAAATCGGAAGGTTGTGCGAAGAACCAAACATGTCAATTCAGTCGTTATTTTTATTTATTTATTTTTTACCTTCAAGCAAGCAATTACTTATTATATGGACCAAAAAAACCTTTTGAGAATTTTTCAAAATATCTTCGTATGAATGAATGTCACAATTCCACTCCATTTTGAAAGTTAAAAATGGCATTTGGGTGACCACTGTAAATATATTACAATAAAACATATGTGCTAACCTTTTGTGTTTTTGAGTTTGCAAAGTGTATATGCATCCTTTACAGTAGGTGGCCAACCAGAATGCCTATTACAGCCCTGACAACTGCCTCGGTGAATCCACCGTGACAAAAATAAACCAGTCGCATTTCAAAGTCATTCGCGAAATGACCATCCAGGTGGTGCAAAGGGACATTTAGCGAAAGCAAAACGTAATTATGTAAAAGTAGCCTACATTTTAAATAGAATATAGCAAACTTTTACAGCAGAACATTTTATAAATCAAAAGTTAAAATAGGCCTCGCAGTCAGTGAAATTAAATTGGGTGCAATCAATGACGCTAAACTATTGAGGAATGAGAAGATTGAAGAGCGCTTCTCTCGTGTGCGCACACTGACTGCTGAACAACCGAACTTCTGGGCATTTCTCAGTGAGAAAAGTTGTGGTCGAGTGGTAGAACTTAGGGTTCAATCATTTCGATGACACTGTTTCAAATCCCGTATAACACTAAGGAACAAATCTCATCCAACAGATTTACTGAATTTACATCTTCAGAAGCAGTTCTGTTAAAAAAATAGAGAATAAAACTTCATGGAGTTCCATGCAGAAAGAATTTTTAAAAAAATAAGCATTTATAACATTTATTAACATTTATAAAACATAAGCATTGAATAAATGTATTATAAGTATTATAATACATTTATTCATGGCTTTTTAAAATGTCAAAAAGTGTTTTGAGGTGGTTTTGAACGAAATATTGAAGTTTATAATTAAATATTTTGACACACCGAGTGCATATTCTAAACTTGGGTTTTATTCTGGCATTGAATTAGAGTTCGACAAACGCGGTGGCGCGATCACTTTAATTTATTTTTCTCATAACAGCTAAAATAACTTTTTAACTAAAAAGTAAAAAATATAAATATAATTAACTTTGTAATTTTTGGATATACACATATAAGATATCATCTGTAAAAGGTCTATTTTTTTTTATTCATGTAAAGTAGGCCTACACTCACAATAGGCTAAAAACAAAACTTTTTCTCGCTCATGTGAGCGAACACCCATTGGAGAAACAAATGTTTGGGCATTTCTCAGTGAGTTAAGGCGTGGTTGAGTTCAAGCCCGATCAAACATGGACTACTGTAGTTAAATTTTATATTTAGGCTATTAATGCAGAGAGATTTGTGTAGTTCTAAATATAAGCATTTAGCTTATTTATAAAATAAAATTACCATGCATTTCCATTTTACACTAAGAAACGAATAGTATCCAACAGAACAACTTACATCTGTATAATAATACCAATCGTAATTTCAAAAGCAGTTCTGTAAAAAAAGAAGAAAATAAAAAGATATATTGACTTTGATTCCCTCTAGCCTGTTGAGTTTTTAAAAACATGGTTTTAAGTAAAGTGGGGGGGACAGGGATTTCCTTCTTCTCTAAACATCCCTGCTTCTGCTGAATTATTTTAATCACCACACCCTTCCGTTCACTGAAATCAATGCTATAGGCTACTTCACCAATAGAACATAAATATATATATATAAAAAGATAGCCTATGCAACAGGCACGTTTAAACGACAAACAATAAAACCGAAAACCAGCGTTGCAGTTGTTCATTAGTTCCAGTGGCCTTAATGCATGGACGGCTTTCAAAATGTAAAGGAGAGGGTTAAACTGTACAAAATGATTTATAAATGATTTCAGAGATTTTAAAACATCTCAGTTCAATATTGTAAGTATACAATAAATAAAAATTGTCCTTTAAATGTCACCCTAATAATCTTGTTTGAACAAGTTCACTTCGAACCACTTGCTTCGAACTTTGCTTCGCTTTACAGTTTTTCTCAGTCGCTTTGGTGCATTTCTCACATCACTATTTACATTTGCACAACAGTTAGTTCAACCTCCACAACATTTAGTCATTTGTGCACATCATAGTAGCAGTTTCTCATTCCTTCCAACAAATTGCAAATGCTTTTGGACATGCATCAATTGCTTTCATACAACTCTCTTCAGTTTTATAACATTATCATTTGCTTATGTCATATCAGTCCAAATTAACTATACTTGTGAATGCTGAATAGTCATTCCATATAAAACTAATAGTCCTCATTTCATTGCTTGAGTCATCACATACAAAAATGTTAAACTAGTTTTCAAAATCCGTCAAGCAAATTTAAAAAAAAAATTTATCTTTAAAAAAAACTTTTTTTTTATCCTAAATTGAACAATTTCTCGTAGGTGAACCTCAGCTTTCACTGATGAGAAGAGATGTGCATGAATGATTTACAGTATATGTATGTTGTACTTTCAGTTCCAATATGTATTGTGATATTCTTTCCAGTTGTGCACCGATTTACCCAAAGGGAGTTTATGTTTGTTGTAAATAAGGGTGTATTTTTTCCTTTGCACAATGCTCTGAACAAATTAGAATTGCAAAGACTATGCAGTAAAAATGTGAAACATACAAATTCAGTGTCTTGTACTCAATTACTGTACCTCACTACAGTAAATAATGTGAAACTTTACTGTAGTTTTCAAATGGCTGTGCAAATAGTTTGTATGACTGTCTTGAGCATTTTCAGGTATAGTGTCACCAAGATCTTTTTTTGTATTGTCAAACACTTACAGAGTAAACTGTCATAATGAAAACATGACAAAGTCATTTGACTATCTTGTTCATAAACACTGGTGTTAGGACTTTTCATCTTGACGACACTGACACCTTCAATGACATGAATACTTGCTTTTGAGGTACGAGTTATCCATTTTGAGAAAGTGACACACTTTTGCAGGTTATCAACTAAGTTTTGCAGTTTGTACTAATTGTTTCGAGAACTGCATTAACTGTTGAGCAATTGTAAATAGTGATGTGAGAAATGCACCAAAGCGACGGAGAAAAACTGTAATCTCCCGAGTGCTGTCACTCCCTTCTGCCATGTCTTCTTGTACAAAAAACAGCATTGCTTGCTGCGGCTTTGTCAGACTAATGCTGACTGGACAGGATTTACCGCCAGTTTTTCATAATCACGATATCAAACACGGTTTTCTTTTAATGATAATTCAATTTGAAACGATAATACTAACTGTCAGGACAATTTAACGTGGTGTATAGTGAAACCAGTAATTGTTTCATCCCTAACATTTACACGTTTTGTTGCTGACCTGCGTCCACAAGTACTTCTTCATTCAGCTTTTATTTAGATCATAAATTCAGCTTCTTGAGAACAATATGAAAAGAAAGACGCTACGAGACTCATCTTGCCAGACTTGATGTCAGTGTTCATTGGGTTCATGCATGTTTTGAATTGAATGAGCATCAGCTCGTTTCACAGCTGACCTGAGATCTGATTATATATGACCTTTTTTTGTAATCATAATGTCTGATGAATGTAAAAAGTGTCATTGTCTAATAAGTCTGTGATTGTTGTTTAAACAGAATCATGGGACAGACCTGCTCTTCCTCCTCCTTCACAGGATGAGCCGGAATCAGGTGAGATTCTGTTGTGTTGAAGATCTTTAACTGAAGATCATGATCTGATGTGTGTGTTGTGGCACCATTTTACACTCTGTTCATATTTCCAAGATTTAAACCTATATTTGTATATAGAACGTTTACTAAATATGCTACCGACAATGTATGAGTTAAATGATTTTGTGCATTGTATTTGTAATGTAAATTTGATGGTAGAATGTGGATGTTAGGCTGGAGACTCACTAAAAGACTTTAAAAATGTGAGAGACGTAATATAAAAAGGGTCATTGTCTAATAATTCTGTGATTTGTTGTTTTAACAGTATATGCGAACGATACACCGATCCTCCAGATGCAGGTGAGATTCTGTTGTTCTCTTTAACGTAAGATCATGGTTACATATCCTGCAGTTATTAAAGGGAATAGGGGTGGAAAAACATGAACTGTCACTAGTTTACACCAAAGATCCAAACAAGACAAGATTAGGGGTGACCCCGAATAGTCGAAGGTTCAATGCATCGATAGGAGTACTACCAATCTCTCAGTCGAATCTTCAGAGGTGTTATAATCAAACGAGGATCATGCCATTTTGGCTATGAGGGCAAAAGAAGTTTAGCATTAGTCTCAATGTCCGATTTCACATCTAACAACCGGGTTTCTGCCAATAAGTGAATATACAAACTATTAGGAGAATGCTGTAAATGAAAATGTGTAAAGAAAGAATCTATTTTTAACATGCGTGAATAAATCCAATCACAATCAAGTTTCACTTTCCTCGATCCGTGACCGACAGTGAAGCATCTCGACGGCAGGGATTTAAATCTATATCAATGTCTAAGGAAATCTAAAGTGTGGATGCACACCATCAGATCAGATTGAAAAGACTCAAACGGACACAGAGTTATTTTCTTTCCATCAGGTAGGGTAGCCTACAAGTGATTTAAAAATATTTCAGACAGGTCTAATTTGATTTTTGGATGCTGTGAACATGTTCAGCTATAAAGACTGCTCTCCAGTTTAGTGTTATTGTCGTCTCTGCCGTTAAAAAGACAAAGTTGACAAATCTGGCTTCGTTATTTTAATAATTTATTTATTTTCATTTTATTTATTGATCACGCATATTTGTGGCTTGTGTTTTGTGACGGTCTGCAGAGTGTGTTTCTCCTCAGGGTTCATTCCACTAAACAGGATTTCTGATTGTTAATTTTCAATATGTTGGATATTAACGATTATTTGAGATCGGTGCGACCCTGATGTTCTTCAGAGCAGATTCAGTCTCTCTTAACACACTTCACACCACAGGAAAACCTGATAAGATCATCTAGATCCATCAAGATAATTATCATACTCGGAAGGGGAGAATTGGCCACATTATCTTAAGTTTTGAAATCTCTAGATCTGTACATCTTTCTTTTTAATATCTGTCAATGTCTGTGTATTTTCAGCCTGATTCCTCAGGAAACAGAAAGAATGAATCAGTGACTGTAGTGATGCCGCTGCTGCGTGGAGAGAATGAACAGGAGGGGATGAGTTCGCTTTAAAGAGATACGACACGCCCACCAGTGTCAATTACTCTGACATCATCAACAATTCAGCTCCAGCTACAACAACAAAACACATTTCTGCTTATATGAGCCTTAAAGTGAGAAATTAATCAGAAATGTCTGTTGAGCTGTTAAACTTGCATGTAAAAAGCTTCTTTGGTTTCAGATGAACAGGGAAATGTGTTTATCAAACAGTTTCATTTTTATAATGTTACACTTCATATCTGTTACTCTATTAACATAATACTCATCTGACTTTTACAGATTTGATTTTATGTGATTGGTGACTGCGAGTTTAAGTAAATATGCTTTTTATAATTTGTTTTGCCGCAGCAGTATTTCTATAACCTGTGAATGTGGTGTTTTATGTTAATAACACCAGTGCCAGATTAATGTGGATGTTCAGCATTGATCACTGAGATCACATGACCTTTGTTACACTTTTATTGTAAAAAAAAAAAAAAAATACAACTACTTAAGTTGACTTTTTTTTTATATTACTTTCATTGAAGTTTTAAATGTGTGCCTTATTTTGCTTTAGTAGTTATGCTTCAATAAGGGTCTGATCTGAAGTGAATCTGTTTATCAATTAGATGTGAATGTCAGATTGTAAATGTGATCTGAATTTGATCTTGTTTGTATTCATGCTGAAGCACTTAAAAATTACTCTTTAAAAAGAAGTAAAAAGAAGAAAAAGAAGTATTACTCTTGTGGCATTTATAGCAAAAAAAAGATGGAAAAAAAAACACCGTTGCTCAGTACTAGATATAGTTAAACTATAACCACATTGTGTTGTGTTGTGTGTTGTTTTATTAATTTTGATAAAAGCATCTGCTTGAGGAATACATGTTCATGTTCGATATATGCATGTCTCTGATCGTATATGTCCTCTAGTGGAGAAACCCTTGTTTTGCTTCCTAACATCTGTTTTAACATGCAAATCATAAACAGTGTACCGATATATTCAATATTAATAAACAATAAAAAGGTCAAATTGTGTGAAATGTGTGTTGCTTCCTTCTATATGTACTGTATGTGCACAATCAAATCTTCAGAGTACATTAAATCTGAACTTATACAGTTAAAAAACGAATTAGTTATAAAATTAATCATAATAATCGCAAACACCCAGAGATGAAATGGGACCATAAGATCATATGTTGTAAAAACCATAATGGTTTTGGTAAAATTTGGCATGTTTTTTCAAATAATAAAAGTACAAGTTTTCTTTTTCATTACAATTCAAGTTTAGCATTTTCCTCCCCTGCCATGAAAAGATTCAATAGATGCACTTCCTTTTTTTGAGCACCAGATGGCAGTAGAAGAGTTCATAAAAATAAAAAGTTCGAGGAAAGAACCCAAATTTATACACTTTTTGTGTATTAAAAACCTCCCCCATTACTTTTGTATTTTGTGTCTAAAACACTAATTAATAGCCATAGCAATGCTAGTTTATTTCCATATTCGCATACAGTGGCATTAAAGGGCGTTAATTTGAAAGCAGGTTGTGTATTAAATATCAGGAATTATATAGGATTATATATTAGGATTAACAAAAGTCTGAGATCAGAACATGATTGACCTGTTTAAAAGAGGAGTGACTAACATATTTAAAGGGATAGTTCACCCCTAAATTAAAATGATGTCATCATGTCACTAATAGGGGCCTATGAGTGTCTGACGGAGTGATGTCCAGATGTGTGGTCTGGTTGCTGATGGTATTCATCCTATTGGTTAAATAAGACATTTCTCAGGCAGTAAAAGTGGATCTTTTAGAATAATTTAAGGAGCGCTGGTCTGTTCTCGACTCTTGTCTCGCCGTGCCGTGCTCTTGACTTGATCTCAATAATCTCAAACCCTCAAAAGTCTTGGTTTGGTCTTGATCTGGGGTCTGTACCATGATTGTAGTTGAACAAACTCAGGATTACAGGACTAGTTTCAAGTTGACAAAACCAAACCAATCCAACCTTTGTTGGTCACATGCTGATCATCAACTTTCTCCGTCACTCGGGCTTTGATCCTGAGTTTAGGTGTTTAGGTGTGACATCAGTAGCGAACAGCCAATCACATGATGAGAAAGCAAAATATGAGAAAAATATAAAAGCTGAATGTTTTTCTTGCTCAACGACTAGTTACTGCACCTTTAGGCCTCGACACAGACTCTTCTAGATACAGTTTGACGTTTTGATAAGCTTCATATGAGCAGTGGATAAGAAGCCCTTTATCATTTAAGACACATACATTCATCAACGTTCATAAGCACAAACGGTTCATGTTTCTTCAGTAAGTAAAATGCAGGTTTCATTTTGACTCACAGTTACAGCACATTTAATAGGCAAACTTTCAACATGTTAAGGTTATTCTGACAGTTTTTCATTGTGAGAGTCTGATGGAGTTTGTACCCATGATTTACTCACCCTGAAGCCATCAGGTGTAAATCACTTTCTTCTTTCAGACGAATACAACCGGAGTTATATTAAAAAACATGTCCTGGCTCTTCCAAGCTTTATAATGGGAGTCAATGGGTATGTTTTTGGAAGTCCATCAGAGCCTATCCATCCGTGATAAAAGTGCTCCACACCAGTAAACCCTAAAAAATCAGATAAAATTGTTAAAGGAACACTCCGACTTTTTGGGACTTTAGCCTATTCACCTTACCCCCCAGAGTTAGATAAGTCCATACATACCTTTTTCATCTCCGTGCGTGCTATAAGTCTGTTTGACGCACCCACCGCTAGCCTAGCTTAGCACAAAGACTCGATGTGAATGGTTGCAGCTTTTATACTAATCCAAATGAGTGACAAAATAACGCAAACGTTTTCCTATTTACATGTTGTGGTTTGTATAGTCACATAATGTACAAATAACAAAGTCAAATGAGACACAGACATCTTTTAACCGTATAAAACCTGGGAACTATTCTCTGAAGGCGAAGCACTGCTACTTTTACGGCGTAATAACCGCATCACCGGAGACACGCTGGCTGCGTTCCAAACCGCATACTCAATGAGTAGGTACTTAATTTCAATAAGTACTTACTCATCGAGCGCTAAAAGAGTAGGTACTTTATAGCCAAATCTCGTTGAGTATGAATGCGAACCGGACATCTGCCATGTTGACGTTATCATGTGACCTACTACGCGTTATCAGAAGCGCAACACCTTCATGCAATAAAAAAAATATGAACGATACGTTTAATTAATCTACCTATAAATATCTTGATATTGATGAAACTTGCTCATTTTGTTGTGGTATTGTTGAAGAAACAGCTGCCTATTTATTTTGTGAATACATTTAGGGTTGATTTAAGTTGTTATATTTTAAACCCTACTAATGTGAACAACAGTGTTATTCTAACGATATTTTTTTTATTAAGAAACCCCAAAATCATCATCTCTTGATTATGTTGTTAATTTCTTTATTTTATACCCAAAAAGTTTCTCCTCTTTTTCTTCATGAATTTACCTCGTTTCATCCCTCAGATATAACAACAACTTTTTTATGTATTATAAAGAACTATAGGCTAATGAAGATATTTAGCCTTTTTTATTGTTCTTATTTCCTGTGTATAAATATAATTTTATGTCATATTATGATGTACACAAACCAATGATCTTTATATTTTCTGTTTTGTCACTATGATTGTTACATAAACTATAGTATCTTTCCATGATCTTGCATATAATAAGTTTAAATTATATGAGCGACAGGTGCTCTAACACTTCATAACATCAGTAACTTCACAGCACAACCTAGAACAGCGTTTGTAATGTGTGCACAAAGGAGACGGGCAGCTGCTTGAAGATCTCTTTTGGAGAAAACTGTTGATTTTATACTCAAAAAATAAGTATCACTGCTTAAAAAATTAATATTACCTCAGAATGAATTTCATTGTTAGCCTACCCCAAAACTTAAACAAAATAATAATATTAAATGCTGACCAATACTTGTATAACTTTTTATATACTAAAAATATAATTTAATAAAACAAGCAAAATGTAATTTGTTTTGTAATATGACAGTAATGCATGAATTCATTTATATTGCTAAATGCAGTGAAACATCTCAATTGTCAGTCAATCGATGAATTAATGCATAAATTAATTACATTTTATATACTGACAACAATAAGAAACATGAATAAATGAGTAAAAGAACAAATAAAAGTAACCATCACAATAAACAAATGCATATACAAGTCAACACATGAAACAGCTTTATTCAAACTACAAGCATGTATTTACAGGCACTGAACCCCAAACCCTACTGCCGACTCAACACAGCGGTTCCTATTCTTTGATGACAGCATTCAGCGTCATGAGCCTCTCTCCACTGGATAAACACACGCGTGTTCTCCTGTCCCTGTAACATACAGACAAGATTCACATTACGAGCTCAACACTGCATTTACATGCTGAGGTTGATGTGTTAACTCACTTTTAATCCAACTTAAATGTTCCTCAATATATCAACACCAATAAGGGACAAATTAAATATATATCATGTTTAGTTACTTTACAGATGTTTTTATTGACAGCACATAATTTGTCTAATGTAAGCAGTGTTGACAACAGAATTATCCTACATAATAGCACACACATGTATTTTTCATGTTGGGATGTGCTCACCTGCAATACTTATACAATATTTTCCTTCCTGATCTAAATAGACATTTTAAATAAGCGTATTTAAGATGTATGGTTATGTAAATACACGTTGGAAACATAACTTTACGGTTACTGGAGCTCCCCTGTTAGCTATACATAATAAAACATGTGTTTACAGCAAAATCACAACTATACTATACTGTCTAACTCCTTTAGACGTTCAACAGTTAAAACGTTTACTCTATAGTAGTTTAACACATACGATTTAAACCGTATTTACTCACATTTGAAAACCCCCGCGTCGCTTATCTCCGCGATGTTGATATTGACGTATCATCTCTTCTTCTTCTTCTTCTTCTTCTTCTGTGATTTTTATTGGCAGTTTGCAAGCTATGTGCATTGACGTATCCTCTCGCGTGGCCTCCTGGGATAGATGAGTATCATGAGTAGCCGTGGAAAAGCACTCAAAAATCTGAGCGGAAGCAGTAAGCCATCCGGGAACTTCTCGCCTACTCTTTTTATGAAAACTGATGTTTGGAACGTACTGCTTCCTTCACGTACTGTTTTCGCCTACTATATAGTAGGAAAGTAGGCATATTGGAACGCACTTAAGTCCGAATCTCGCGACAATTACTACGTCACCCAGGTAATTCTCGCCTACTCTTTTGGATTCATTCATACTTTTTTGCTCGCCTACTCTTTTTCCCATACTAAATAGTAGGGAAGTATGCGGTTTGGAACGCAGCAGCTGTGGTGAGGAGCGGAGAGTTCGCTCGGTGTTTGGGTAATAGAGTCAGCAATTTATAAATAGTAAAAGCGTAGTTTAGAGTCATGGGTTTTCGCTCTATTGTAAATAGCTGCGACTGTAAACAGGGGAGGTAATACCATTTTTTACAGAATTCCAACTAAAAACGCTGACTGGATGAAGAAATGGCTAACTTACTCTGGATATTTATCCAAACACACCTAAATAGATTATCAAGGGACATTATGTTTGCTCGGTACATTTCAATGAGGACGACTATTTTGAAAAAATGGAATTTGCCACACGGACCATAATGTGCTGAAGGATACGGCCATCCCATCGCACAGACAGGACAAGTGGAGCACCTGCGGCTGAGGTAATTGTTGTGTTACCGTTATGTTTTTAGATGACCTACTGTAACAGTGCCATTAGCCAGAGCTAATGTAACGTTAGTGACATATTATATGATTAGGGTATGAATATGTTTTTATCTTGATGCGGTGCGGACGCGCTTGGAAAAAAACGACCGCGTTCACCGCGTTGAACTTGCACCCTGCGCGCGGCGCGCCTAGTAGCCTAAATTTGAAATAACCATGTAAATAACGAACTTGAGCGTGCAAAAGGGTACGATAGGCTGTGAGTTCATTGTGCAAAAACAATTTGTGCTATTACTTTCCCCTTATTCTATCCTATAGTAATGCAATACTGTATATTATATAGGCAAATGTATTTACTGTTGAATACATTTGGTTCAGCTAATAAATTGCATTTAAAATATATTGATTCCTGTAATAATAATTATTTATTCATGTGATATTTATAAATCTGGGTGCGTTTTTGGTTGGAAATCAATGAAACATGGTACTGTATTACCTGGTCTCCCCTGTTTATTGTCACAGCTCATACAATAAAGCAAACACCCATGATAAACTTTGCTTTTCTATCTAACGTTAGTAATTGCTGACTCTTTATTCCAACGCTGAGCGAAGCGAACTCTCTGCTCCTCGTCACGGTGCGTCTCAGGTGATTGTTATCACTCTGCCCAAGTAGCAGTGCTTCCCCTTCAGAAAATATAGTATTTATACGGTCAAAAGATGTCTGTGTCTCATATGGCCTTGATATTTGCACACTCTGTGACTATACAAACCACAACATGTAAATAGGAAAACGTTTGCGTTATTTTGTCACTCATTTGGATTAGTATAAAAGCTGCAACCATTCACATCCAGTCTTTGTGCTAAGCTAGGCTAGCGGTGGGTGCGTCAAACCGACTTATAGCACGCACGGAGATGAAAAAGGTATGTATGGACTTATCTAACTCTGGGGGGTAAGGTGAATAGGCTAAAGTCCCCAAAAGTCGGAGTGTTCCTTTAAGATGGGGGACATTTGATAAGTTTAAACCAGGGCTTCTTGATGTAGGATCCAGGAGATGGCTAACTAAAGATTTGACTGCATTGTGCATCTTTGTTTCACAAGGAAAATGTAAAAGTTTTGCTGAATTAAAAGAATGTTATGATTTATATATATATAAAAAAATGGATATTAAACAAATACGGGACTATTTTGAAAGAGAGTTTTAAAAATGGCCAATTTGGAGCTGAATACACTGGTAGAGTTGATAGTTGATTCCTATAAAGAGAATAATCCCAGAATAATCTATTATCTCTATCGGGACATGAGAATAGAAAAAACACAGAGAATTAGGGGAAGAAATTACAAATGAAGAATGGTATTTTGCTTGACACAACATAGAATCACAAAGATGGAAAGAGTTTGCATGGAAAAAATCTAGTGCGTTATTTCATTACCCTCAAAATTAAAAGTAAACAATTATTTACACCACAATTATGCTGGAGATAGGTGTGCATGCTGATGTTGATCATCTTCATGTATTCTGGAGTTGCCCAAAAATATTAACTTTCTGGAACATGTTTTTGATGGAGATCCAAAAGATATGAAATACCAATAATCAAGGTCTTCTGAAGTGAAGCGATGTTAATTCACGCTGAAAGGCAGTCTGGATACCATGGCCAGATTTTTCGCCTCATTTAGGGAACCAATCACAGAATTTTTTTTTTTTTTTTTTTTTTTAGGTTTTTTATTTTTTATTTTATTCAAAAATTGCTTTACAATAGTGCAAACATGCACCTCTTAAACATCTGGATCATTTCAACAATGTAGATATTGATCAAGTAGAATCATTCTTGCATAAACAGAATAAAGAAAGAAAGAAGAGTGAAAAAAGAAACGAACAAAACAAACAAAAAACAAAACAAAAATATAGCTGCGAGCAGCGATGGCGGGCCCAAGCCGGTGGCACCGCAACCCCGGTTCCTTTAGTTACCTAAAGGCACCCGGGTAGCGGTGCCGAAGGCTTTGGCCCTTTTATGATTAAATGTTAAAACGGCTTGCCATACTCTGTCATTTCGACTAGTCACAATTATGTTACAGATGTCTTAAATGATAATACAAACTATCCAAAATGTAATTACGAATAGACAGAAAGACGTTGTTGATATCTACAATGTTAATTCCGGACAGGCAAACTTAGCTTTTAAATGTTAAAAGGGCTTGCCATACAGGGACGTAGGCTCAGAGAGAGGCTCACCATATTCAAACCAAAATATCTGACTTCCTCTTGGTCCGAGCTAATGACTATGTATTAGAAAGTTGTCCGGCTTGAGGAGTACAATGTATATACCGATTTTTGTAACTGTAGATAAAACTAACAACCCCACTTTTGTCAAAAGGTGGCGCTATTTAGTCCTTGCACATTGCCCGTTTCTGAAACTTTGCACATGTCTACTGGCTAATAAATGTGATGTATCTGTTGAGTTTCAAGCAATTTCAATTTCAATTTGACTGTTGAAAAGAAGTGCGCCGATTAGATACTCAGGATCGGTATCGGCTCTGACACTGCCATCTTTGACGAGGCTGATTCAAATTCTATATTGTGCATATACTATTCTGTTAGGCACAAAGGCACAAAAACTTTCTAAAGTACCATAAAGTTTTTGTGTACTGTATTATTAGTGTTCTGAAGCTATTATGTGATATAGAAATTAATATTTAAGTCATTAAATTCAAGAACACAAACTTTTCCCTCTCTGCGCCTGTCAGTCATTCTCCATTCAGCATTCAAACAGCACGTCACATTCGGTTACAGTCAATGATGAAACGATCTTCAATGATTCAATGTTAATCCTATTATACTGGATCTTTAAGATAAAGGTCTAAAGGTCTATATTTTCGAATGAAGAAACTTTTTCTTGCTGGACTTTATTGCTGTAACTTAATCGTGTTACTTTCTACCGGGTGTCGGACGCTGTCGGTTAGATCACAACACTAGAGTCAGAGCACTATAATTGTTCTTCACGCACACAGTAACTGAAATTTAAAACCTTTAAAAGAAAAGGCTCAATAAACTATTGCATAGATAGATAATGTATAATACACTGTTCATAAATATGTATTTCCTTTGTGCTTTGAACTTTTCAATACGGACTCAATGCGCTGTAACTTCATGTGGCTTCAAGCACATCATTCTCCGCTCGGGATGCACATAAGTGCTTTGTGCTGCACCGTATTGGAGCCGTAATATCATAATGCAGTGACGTAATGACAGATTATTAATTGCCTTTCAATTATATGTTGCTTTATAGCAGCCATGGCTATATTTTTTTTTAATGATTTTTGTTATCTTGTTTTTCATGAATGTATTTTTCAAAAATAAGAGCAATGTGTATTATCTATTATTAATATGGTTTATAATAGCATTTTTGTCATAGATTATGACAAAGTAATCATATGATCCACCAGCGAGGAACCAGCAGAACAGAGTGAACATTCTTTCTGTTTAGTTCAATCCTACTTAATAGGAATTTATTTAAAATGCTCGCTCTACTCCACACCATTAATGTCTTGTGCGGACATCCGTATTTTGACTTTCGGTTTTAAGTAAGCGATTTAAAAGCTCCCAAGTCCCAGCGGAGTCACACGTTGATTAACCGGTGGGAATATACACAATAGGCCTACCTGATATTGAACACAAGAGGGCAGTATAGCACTACGTATGACTCAGATTATTATTTTTTTATGAATTTTACAACAATTCTGGCTGTTTTTGAACGTAAACACAATTCTTAAATGAAAAAAAGGAAAAATTGGGGAAGTTATAATATTTGTATAATTTAATTTAGAAACAAATGATGTATAATTACATTTTTAGAAGATATGAGGCTTTTAGTGTTTACTTTTTTGACATTACTTTAATCTTTTGCCATAGTTGCACATGTCTATTGGCTAATAAATGTGATGTATCTGTTGAGTTTCAAGCAATTTCAAGCAAGCTAAGAGTCCCAAAAGCATCAAAAAATAATGTTAAAGTTTGTTTCGTTGCCACGGCA
Source organism: Pimephales promelas (assembly GCF_016745375.1). Next base: position 1,268,904 of record NW_024121132.1, read on the forward strand.
TTTTGAAAGTGACACACTTCCTGCTGCCAGTTGGTGGCGCTATAACTTTGACTCACAATAGTCACATCCATGTGATCGGTCTCTTACAGCGAAAACACTGCTGAAGTTTCATCAAGATCAGTTAATGTATGCTGAAGTTATAACACACATCCTGTTCCATGTTTCTCGCCATAATTTCGTTTCCTCGCCACGGCCAAACCGTTCGAGATATCAAAAATCCCGTGGCACTTTTTCATCCTTAATGTCTTGACTTCACGCTGATCGAGTTTCGTCGAATTTGGTTCAGTGCTCTAGGAGCAATAATTTAAATTACATTGCATGTGTTTTAAACACAACCCTAAATAGCCAACTTCCTGTTGGGCTGGGGTAAAAAGTAAGAGTGTGAAGTATATATGAAACGATGAGATCTATATGTGTACCAAGTTTCATATTATTACATGCAAGTGTGTTTGATTTATGGACCAAATTTTCAGACCAAGTTTATTGACCAAGTTAATCTGATTAATAAACTAATTATATAAAACTATTGTCAATTCACTACAATTAAACTAGTTATATGCCTTTACTTATAAAAAATAAAAATAAAAACTTATTTAAAAAATACCAGGCTTGAGAAATGTATTTTCTTTATGCAGGTCATACACACAGCAGTGAAATGGTTAAGCCCCTCCCCCTGCACACACACACACACACAGACAGCCAGCCAGCCAGCCAAAGGCTCAGAGTGGCCATATTCAAACAAAAATATCTGAGTTTCTGTGGGTCCTAGCTAATAAGTGTCAATTAGAAAGTTGTCCGGCTCGAGGAGTACAATATACATACCAATTTTTGTAACTCTAGTTAAAACTAACCACCCCACTTTTGTCAAAAGGTGGCGCTACTGAGCCCTCACCACGCCCGTTTCTGCAACTTTGCACATGTCTACTGGCTAATAAATGTGATGTGTCTGTCGAGTTTCATGCAATTTGAAGCATGCTAAGGGTCTCAAAAGCATCCTAAAAGCATCCTAAAAGAAGGGTAAAGTTTGATGCGTCGCCACGGCAACAGTTTCAAAGATATCAAGAATCCATTCACAGGTCTACATCTGCCGTATGTTTACATTATACATATGAAGTTTGAAGCAAATCGGGTAAAAATAAAAGGGTGATATCAAAGCATTTTGAAAGTGACACACTTCCTGCTGCCAGTTGGTGGCGCTATAACTTTGACTCACAATAGTCACATCCATGTGATCGTCCTCTTACAGCGAACACACTGCTGAAGTTTCATCAAGATCAGTTAATGTATGCTGAAGTTATAACACACTTCCTGTTTCACGTTTCTCGCCATGATTTCGTTTCCTCGCCACGGACAAACCGTTCGAGATATCAAAAATCCCCTCGCAAACTTTCATCCTCAATGTCTTGACTTCACGCTGACCGAGTTTCGTCGAATGTGGATCAAAGCTCTAGGAGGAGTATTTCAAATACCATTGCGAGCGTTTTACAAACAAACCTCAATAGCCGACTTCCTGTTGGGCTGGGGTAAAAAGTAAGAGCGCGAGGTATAGATGAAACGATGAGATCAACATGTGTACCGAGTTTCATATTATTACATGCAAGCGTGTTTGAGTTATGGACCGAGTGTTCGGACCCCGTTCCAGGGGGCGCTGACGAGCCCCCCTGCCACGCCCAGGTACCAGCTTCAGCCCGGCTCTGATGGCCGCGGGTTCTGACCCGTGTGCAAAGTTTCAAGAGTTTTCGAGCACGTTAAGGGCCCCAAAAGTGCCCAAAAGGTAGTAAAATAATAATTATTATAAATATAGCTGCGAGCAGCGATGGCGGGCCCAAGCCGGAGGCACCGCAACCCCGGTTCCTTTAGTTACCTAAAGGCACCCGGGTGGCGGTGCCGAAGGCTTTGGCCCTTTCATGATTAAATGTTAAAACGGCTTGCCATACTCTGTCATTTCGACTAGTCACAATTATGTTACAGATATCTTAAATGATAATACAAACTATCCAAAGTGTAACGACTAGACAGAAAGACTTTGTTGATATCTACAATGTTAATTCCGGACAGGCAAACTTAGCTTTTAAATGTTAAAAGGGCTTGCCATACAGGGACGTAGGCTCAGAGAGAGGCTCACCATATTCAGACCAAAATATCTGACTTCCTCTTGGTCCGAGCTAATGACTATGTATTAGAAAGTTGTACGGCTTGAGGAGTACAATGTATATACCGATTTTTGTAACTGTAGATAAAACTAACAACCCCACTTTTAAGTATATATATGGTGCCTTTAGTGTTATTCTGCACGACGTGCAAAAACTTAACCCCCGCTTTTTTAAGTATATATATATATATATATATATATATATATATATATATATATAAAGAGGGTTATTCTGCACGACGTGCAAAAACTTAACCTCCGCATTGACTGTCGAAGAGAAGTGTGCAGAAGAGCTTGCATCAGTGAGGGCTTTGCAAAATATATATACATACAAACACACACACACACACATATAAATGAGGTTAGTGTTTTACAATATTAAGGAAAGCAAATGTATTGAAATATAGCACATTAATTTTAAATTCATTCAGCTTCAATTACCAATTTGTAGTTTACCAATTTATCTTACTTTTATTTAAAGCAAACTATACATTTAAAAGATTAGGGTTATATGCATATTTTGTCATTTAAAAAAATACAAAATTGTTATGCAAAAAGATAAGGACTTGCAGAAAAAATCTACAGTCAGCCACACACACACACACATAAACGCAGACACCAGCAACCCCCCCCCCCCCCTCTTCCCCATACAGACACTGATAGAGACAAGATACACATCCAAACTGCAATATCTGACTTTCTTTTGGTCTGAGCTTCTTACTGTTAATTAGAAAGTTGATCGGCTTGACAAGAACAATATACGTGGCATGTTTTGTAACTGTAGGTAAAACGAGCAAAGTTAACACATTTTATGTGTCCTTTTTTAGTCATAAAATTATTTTCCTCGCCACGGCCAAACCGTTCGAGATATCAAAAATCCGTCCGGAATTGAGCATCCTCAATGTCTTGACTTCATGCACACCGAGTATGGTGGTGATTGGTAAACACATGCGTTGTAATTTGATGTATTTCTCCTAGGAGATTTATTCAAACAACACATAATTCCCAACTTCCATTTGAACTGTCTTAAAACTTAGAGCAGAGATGGGCGCAGGTCACGCAAGTCTCAAGTAAGTCTCAAGTCTTAACCGTCAAGTCTCAAGTAAGTCCCAAGTATTTTTTTTGGGGGGGGGCAAGTCAAGTCAAGTCACAGGCTATGTCAAGTCAAGTCAAGTCTTGTAGTAGGTTAAGTCAAGTGCAAGTCAAGTCACCTTATTATTTTAATTTTACATGCAGAATCTGATCTTAATAAAATGAAAAGACAAGATAAGTATTTGCCAGTAAATTACAATAATTTGCATTGTAAATACTCATGTTCAGTAAAATACACCATGGAATCAAACAAAATTGTAACTTCATAAAATTATTTATTTTTCACTTCTGCCAACAGTGTGTTTGAAATGTTTTAAATTTTCAACATTGAGTCCATAAAACAAATAACAGCTTAACATCCTACAGACTCTCTGAACACCTTCCTCTCTCTCAAACACAGTTTACAAACAATATTAAACTTTGTTACATTTCTCCTCTCTCTCTCTCTCTCTCTCTCTCTCTCTCTCTCTCTCTCACACACACACACAGTGGCGGTTCTAGACCATTTCAACTGGGGGGGCCAAGCTGGGGCCAGTTGTACTGTTAGAGGGGCCAGTTACATTTAGACCTTATCATTTTCTGCACTGCACTGAATGCATAAATAAGCAAAATACCATGTTTATAATTATCCAACAATTTGCATTTGCATTATATTTTTACATTTGCATTACATATATCAGTCTGTATTTGAATTTCCATTTTATTTTTTTACATTGAATATACAGTATGTATATATATATATATATATATATATATATATATATATATATATATATATATATATATATATATATATAATCAAATTACTACGATTTTTGTGGGTTTTTTTTTTTTTTTTTTTGCAAAAAGATCAGCAAATTATCCTCTAAACTGGCCTTTTTAGGGGGCTTTCCTCTCAGGGTGAATGAGCTTTTTTATAATTGTTTTTTTCCTGACATCTTTGAAAGACAGAAGCAATAATTAATGCATCCTTGGCCAGGATATAATTATAAAATATGACATGATTTTAAAAGTGACCTATAATATCGACTATGCAATACACTTTAATTTATCTAGTGCTAATAAAATTATTAAGCCTATTTGGAGAGAGAGATGTTTATAATGTGACAATATGTCAGTCATCGTGATTCGTGTAATAAGATGACTAGGCCTAGACTACTTGTTCTGAGCAGGTGTTGTCAGTGAACAGGCTGTAAAACTGTTGTCTAAGTTACAGACTGATACTAATTAAATGGGAAACGAATCGATTACCTAACGTAACCTCGGTTCTCTCTAGATGAGGGAACGAGCATTGCGTAAGCTAGCTTACGCTACGGGAAAGATTCATCTTACATCAGTCAAGTTGTCATAGTTTTTGTCAAACAAGTTGTGAATTTGTTGTAACATTAAAACAGGAGATCATGACTTACTCCGTGCTCCAAGTGATGTTCGGAGCTCCAGTGATTAGTTTCATCTGTGGGACGGGTGAAGAAACTTTCGGAAGATGTTGTAACAGAATCATATGAACAATTCCAGGATATGCTTTTTTTCATTGGTTGTTGCGTTAAATTTTACCCAGATACAATAGTGCCCTTTTCTGATTGGCTATTAAGTAGCACTTCTCTTTTTTTGATTGGCTGATGCGTAGCAGGGTCGACTGCTGAACTCCAGGCGAGACGCGCTTGATTCTCACGTGAGAGCGGCGCGGCCAGAGAAATTGCGTATATTAAATATATTATTAAGTTTTTCCGCATGAGAAATACAATGTGTGACGGGAGTGTGAGACAAAAGACTGAAACGAGTGACTGTCATGCTCAATGCGTGACACACTATAAAAAAAATATTTCACACTGACTCCACATTTAGGGGGGCCACAAGGGGGTCCAAGCTTGTTGTCGCAGGGGCACTGGCCCCCCCAGGCCCCCGCCTAGAACCGCCACTGCTCACACACACACACTTTCTCTCTCTCTCAAGAAGCAAAAACATGACTGCTAAAGGTTGTATCAGCGATGGCGGGGTAACATCACTTAACATCACGAGTGATATTCCCTTAGGCCACGCCCCCTTGTCTCCCCAAAGTATTATAAGCAATCATGCGCATCCCGTGTGCAGAATGATGCACTTGAAGCAACACCAAGTCACAGCACGCAACGCTTCACATTGAAAAGAACATAGCGAAGGGATGGTATCTATAATCTATGCTTAGTAGGGCTGCACGATTTGGGAAAATGTCATATTGCCATTATTGAGCCAATATTGCAATTGCGATTTGCGACTCCGATATAATAAAATGGTTTCATGAGTCCAACTTGCTTGGTTCTAAAGTAAAATGCACACACAGATTAATGTTTATTTCTCAACTCAAACTAAAAACAACAACAACAATAAATGATTGATAACACCTATAATGATCAATAAACCATCAACCAAACCAACATTACAGTGATTCCATCAATTGAAAGCCATCAACTTTTTAAAAAATTATTAGGCTTAAAAAAAATATATAACAGCTTTTAAATTAAGTGAACTTCAAACAATCCCCACATAAACCCATAATAAAAAACATATTTACCTGTGCCCTTCCTGTCTTAACAGGTACAGAAATTGAATAAAGTTATCAAACAGTCTGCGCTGCCTGAATCATAAATTATATATATAATAATCCTTATTAAAGCTACAAAAGTTCTTTACTCAAGATCAGTGAGTAATTTTCTAATTTCCCTTTGTTCTTTTAACTTTACTGAAAGAACGCTTTATTCGCTGCTGGCCCTTTAAGAGCACCCGTTGCCGAGACGCGGATCTCACACGCGCCTCATAGCACAACTCACAACTCTCACATTTTGGCATAATTGTGTGTGCTATTGTTCGTTCAAGCTCGAAAGAGAACTGTTTATTCTGGGCTGGCACACGGTCAGTGCATGCGCATTATGCGAGTCTCATCTATTCTAATCTAGGGCACTCACAGGCAGCTTTTCACTTCTTGTCGTGCAAAATGCGAAAAGGCATTTGAACCAATAAGAGGGGGATCTTGTAACACTAGTCAAAGGATGACAAAAAAGAAGAGATGCTGCGCTAATAGCCCTACTTTGTTTATTTCATTTAAAATCGCGGCATTTTGCGTTATATAATTGCATAGGTTTGAGATCGCTATTACGACTGCGATATAATTAATCGTGCAGCACTAATGCTTAGTGTATTCTAAAGGGCAATAAACTCCACTCCAGCAAGATAGTCATTTTATGCAAATCATAGACCTTTATGCCTTATCTACAAATAAAGTATAATATTGGGAACATTGATCTTGAAGAGAGTGTCGTCGTGTTACTGTCGCAACCGAACGCGACGCGCTAATGCTGATGCATGGAGAATGACTGAGGCGAGATGACTTTCCGTTAACTTTAACTTAGAGACTAAAATATTAATTTTACCACACATTAAGCTATTGAATGACTTTAGAAGTCTTGGAATATAGTGTGAAAACTTGATTGTGCTTTACAGTTTTTTATGCCTTTAGTGGGGCTTAACAAAATAACACAATATGCAGAATGTCGGACGTCACTTATAGGCTAAACTGTTTTTATAGATAAAACTATTTACATTCGGCAGTCATGAAAACAAATCTCAGATAACGGTTGACTAGGTAACAATGTGTAATTTTGCGCCGGAGTTCTCCTTTAACTTACATTAGCTAGCTAACTACGAACGAGCTAACCAGATAACATTAACAAATTGACAAGCACTTACTGGGCAGAATGGCTCTTCAAATGACGGACGAAATTGGAGGTTGTCATCTGACTGTCCGCGATCTTAACGTTGCATGTCTTGCAAAGCGCTGTTCTTTTGCCATCTTGTTGTAAGAAATTCTTGAATCCAAAAGCGACGACGACCCTCGTTATCCCTCCGGCTGACATGTTGATGTGATCTGATGTAAGTGGGCGTGGTGTGCGCGTAAGGTATGAGAAGGCATGACTGATGATCTCTGATCCAGTCATGACAGCGCTATTCTCAGCCTGCGCTCCAGCTGGATCAACTTTATTTTTTTTTACATAATTTATATATTTTATATTCAAACTGAAAACATGATGTGATTAACACTCAAGTCATATTATTACATGCAAGTGTGTTTGATTTATGGACCAAATTTTCAGATCAAGTTTATGGACCAAGTTAATTTAATTAATAAACTAATTATATAAAACTATTAATGCACTACAATTAAACTGGTTATATGCCTTTACTTATAAAAAATAAAAAACTTATTTAAAAAAATACCAGGCTTAAGGCATTTATTTTTTATGCAGGCCATACACACAGGAGTGAAATGGTTAATACCCCTCCCCCTACAAACACACACACATACACAGACAGGCAAAGACAGCAGGCTCAGATTGAGCAAGACCAAGTTATAATATTTGTATAATTTAATTTAGAAACAAATGATGTATAATTACATTTTTAGAAGATATGAGGCTTAGTGTTTACTTTTTGCATTACTTTAATCTTTTGCCATAGTTACATGTCTATTGGCTAATAAATGTGATGTATCTGTTGAGTTTCAAGCAATTTCAAGCAGCTAAGAGTCCCAAAAGCATCAAAAAATAATGTTAAAGTTTGTTTCGTTGCCACGGCATTTTGAAAGTGACACACTTCCTGCTGCCAGTTGGTGGCGCTATAACTTTGACTCACAATAGTCACATCCATGTGATCGGTCTCTTACAGCGAAAACACTGCTGAAGTTTCATCAAGATCAGTTAATGTATGCTGAAGTTATAACAACATCCTGTCCATGTTTCTCGCCATAATTTCGTTTCCTCGCCACGGCCAAACCGTTCGAGATATCAAAAAATCCCGTGGCACTTTTTCATCCTTAATGTCTTGACTTCACGCTGATCGAGTTTCGTCGAATTTGTTCAGTGCTCTAGGAGCAATAATTTAAAATTACATTGCATGTGTTTTAAACACAACCCTAAATAGCCAACTTCCTGTTGGGCTGGGGTAAAAAGTAAA